>CAHIKZ030005627.1:3375000-3450000 GCA_903632075.3 Acanthosepion pharaonis
TATACGGCCTTTAATAATGGACAATGTCCTCATAGAAGAAGTGACCTGAGGGGAGTAAAATATTGTTCCACAGAAATATTCTGAGGATACGACGGATGGAACATGTAAAGAAAGAGGAAGTTTTAAGGAAAATAGGATCACAATGGACAGTTAGAATCCGAAAGAAGACAAGTGAAATTTCAGCGATACATCATGAGTGAAGAGAGAGTGTGGATATATTGAAATTATATTAAAGACAAGAGAAAAGGAAACAGCCTACGTAACTAATGAACTCATCTGGATGGATTTGTAGAAAAGGAATATTATGGTTTGGTTTGGTTTGGTTTGGTTTGGTTTGTTTTACGGCATATCAACCTCAATGGGTCATTTCATGATAACGACATATTTTTCCTGGTAATATTTTTTTTTGTCAAAAGTCTATTTCTATTAATATTTTGTCCTCAAAAATGTATAATGTGTAATATTATTTTTTCAAAAACGTATAGCAGGTAATAATATTTTTCCAAAAACGTATAGCTGGTAATATTATTTTTTTCAAAAACGTACAGCTGGTAATATTATTTTTTTTCAAAAACGTATAGCTGGTAATATTATTTTTTTCAAAAACGTATAGCTGGTAATATTATTTTTCAAAAAAGTGTTGCTGGTAATAATTTTTTCTTCAAAAACGTATTGCTAGTAATATTTTATAATGCTTTTTACATCATTTTCGGCGTTCACTATTTGCCCATAGCTGGGACCCTAACAGGTGCTACCACCACGAGTCAGTGTGGACCTTGGAATACCATCAATGAAGAGGTAGTTCCATGCTCGTCAAAACCTCCTGATTAGAGGTCATGCTGTTGGGCGTAGTTTATCGTCACACACAGGACGCAGATCAAGTGTGACGTCATACCCACGGCGCGGAATGTGATGGATAGTAAAAAGTACAAATTAGTGCTAGAAAGGAAAATATGATTTGGATTGCCTACAACCTAAAGAAACACGCTGCATAAAAGAACCTAGTCCTCCCCAAATCAGAAAAAAAAAACATCTTACTTTATTTATTTCTTATTATTCTTGAGCCAGACTATGTAAAACATATTAAATATCGAATTTTATGCTATTTTATGAATTCATTTACAAATTGCTGAAGGTATTATGAAAATATTTTACTGAACTTTTATCCAATCAGAGGATAGTAATATCCTCACAAACCTAATGTATCTTTTGATGTATTCGTTCTGCCTTCCTTCGCCAACTTTTAACATGAAATCCTTAAAGAAACTGGAGAGGAAAAGAGGCAATAATCTTGTGTCCAGTGGTATCTACGCCAATTAAGCCAGTCATAGATTTATATTGAAGTTAGGATTTGGTAGTCTACGATTTTATCTACAGGCAAATACGTGTGATTTAATGCAGTTGCTGGAAATAATATATATGTGGCATTATCTTTCTCATAATATTCCAATGATTTCGAGTCTGTGGAAGGATTAAAATTGATATTTATGAGCAAACACAGACGCTAACCAGAAAATGTTCGTAAATCTCCGTCAGTAAATTTTAAATGAAAAGGAAAGCAGTTCGTTAACCAACAACGATATAATAACGAAAGAATATAAAAGTATTGCATGACTAAAGATATGATGATGGGTGCTGAAGTTTTAAGAAGAATAATACTATATATTAACCATAATAAAAGAATAATTATTATAACTACAACTAGTACTGCTATTGCTGTACCTCAGCTTAGGCGATCATGTATCTTTTGATATATGACTGATGAAGCAGATTTTTTTCCCGCAGTAGGTTATCATTTCTTTCTGCGGTAGTCCAGTTGCCATTCAAGGCTATAGAAGCCATAGCTGAGTAGGGCAGGAGAGGATTCATAACTTATATATTATATTAGACGTATACCACATGATGTGCGCGTTTCCGTCTCTCCACAATTTCCTGTTATTTGTTGCACAGAGTAAGGTTTGCCTTTTCGCTATCTCTTCTAAACCCTGTCCTGCCAACCACATACGTATCCTTCTTAGTAGGTTTTTATACTTTCTTCTGTCCGTCTTACTTTTAATATTGACTATCAGATTTTTGCAGTATGGCGGGTCACACGTATCCATGAATGCCTCTCTGCTAGGGTTCTTTCTAATTCATGCTGAAGACGACTGATGAAGCATATTTAAACACCCATAAAATCATCTTTTGGTTTATTGCGAAACGATGCTGACTTGTAAGAATTTCTACGAGACAGCGTGTAATCTGGCCTGATTATCATTATGAATAAGACGACTACGCGTAAACCTTAAATCCTGATGGTATCAGATTTCACTCTCCAAGCCCTGTAATCTACCAAATATCACTCATAGGCTCTGACCAAACTGTGGTATGGCTTCCAGGTGTTTCCTAATAGTGATACTCGTTTAAATCGTTGCCTCGGATTGATAATATCAACAAATCACCCGAAAAATAGATGATGGTGTGATTTGAACTTGTTTCTCATTGTTGAAATCCTAACTTTTGGTCATCCAATAATATTGCATCTAATAATGCATACATTCATACCTTCATATATACTCTAAATGTAATCGTGCAAATTGCAAATGCGTTGAAAACTGAAATATCAGTTATCACAGAATTCTTCTATTCTTTCGGCTTTTATCTGTATCTACTCATTTTCTCCTTTATCCATTCTAATCTTCATTGATAATCCATATATTCATCTGATACGCATAAAATAAAAATAACCACGCTTACATTTTCAGCACGTCAGCACTTTCATCTTTCAATCCATGAAGAAATCTAATACGTTTGCGCTTATCTCTCTTTTAAACTTGGTTACATTGATATGTAGTCAATAAGGAGGCTTATCTATATATTGCTGTTATTCCCATTCTATTTCCTATCTATCTATCTATCTATCTATCTATCTATCTATCTATCTATCTATCTGTCTCAGGCTCTGTTCATAATCCATCCTATCTATCTATCTATCTATCTATCTATCTATCTATCTATCTATCTATCTGTCTGTCTCAGGCTCTGTTCATAATCCATCCTATCTATCTATCTATCTATCTATCTATCTATCTATCTATCTATCTATCTGTTCATAATCCATCCTATTTCTTATCTATCTATCTATCTATCTATCTATCTATCTATCTATCTATCTAAGTTCATTCATTATCTCTCTATCTCTCTCTCTATATCTAGCTATCTCACCGTCTGTACATAATCTATTTATCTATCTATCTATCTATCTCACAGTCTCATCATAATCTATCTATATATCTCAGACTCTGTTCATAATCCATCCTATTTTCTATCTATCTATCTATCTATCTATCTATCTATCTATCTATCTATCTCACTGTCTATTCATAATCTATCTATCTATCTAGCTGGATAGATATCTCAGTCTGTTCATAAATCTATCTATCTATCTATCTATCTATCTATCTATCTATCTATCTATCTATCTATCTATCTCACAGTCTGTTCATAATCCATCCTATCTATCTATCTGTCTATGTATCAACATTTTTTCATACCATCGATCACCCAATACAAATCCAAAAAGCAACTCAAGTTAGAGTGTTATTGTATAAGGCTGTTGACAGGACTTAAAGGGAGGAAATACGAAGTGTATATCATCAGTATATATAACGGTTGTTCGTAGACGTGAAGTGGTGAAGCGCGTTGTGATCAAGGAAGCCTAATATCCGGTTTCCTTTCTGGAGAAAGAAGCTGTCCGAATGAAACCTATTACCTAGCAATGGAATACGAACGGGGTACCGATAACCTGATTCTTTGTACGTGATACAATGAGTTCTGTCTGAGAAAGTATTCTAGTAGAATTATGGGATGTCGCTCGTCTGAACATTTGACGTGAAAGTAGCGATAGAGTCACTAGAGACCAGCAACGCTTCGTCTGTAGGAGAGAGTGTAGGGTGGAAATAATCCATCACCCACAGGGCCGCGCAAACCAAGACTTACTTATAAGGGTACGGCTAATATTACTATTATTATTAGAGATGAGGCTGCTATAGTTTTAGTCCAGTTCAATTAACAGGGAGTGAGAAAAATTATAACTCTTGTAGCACTGTCTATTTAGATAATGAATACCGAATGTTTCATTATAAAAATACGGCTAATATTACCACACCATTTTATCACGGTATCATTATGTTAGTATAGTTAACAGATTTTATATATTTGCTTCAGCAATTTTATTCGTGGATTGACGATTTAAATTCATCCAGTATTGAGAATTTTATGCAGTTGAATGTCATTTTGACGTCCTTCCTTTTCATTTGCATGTCCTGTTTTCTTCCTAAAATAACTGTACTGGTACTAAAGTTATAAATATGGAACTTCGTGAGAACTGGGAAATATCTTAAAATGAATTCCGGTCTTCTTGTAGGCTGAGATAGCCACGGAGTTACCGGCATCTCTGGTTATCAATGTTTGGATTCCGGTTTTAAAAAAAATTAAAATATTGATTTTGAAGGAAAGTACTCAAAACATCAAAGGGAACAGTGAAGCGACACTATTTAACTTTGTTCAGTTTTCTGATAAACTTAATATCTAAATCTATCGATCATTGATAAAAGAAAAAATAAAAGGATAAGATACTTAAAGGTGTGAAATAATTTTTAGTTATTAAAGACAATTATTGATAATGAAATGTCAAAATGAAGCGCTGATGTATGGTGTATCGCTGAAACAAATATTAAATAATTTTGACTCAACAAAAGTACATATAAGGAACAGTAAACACATTATTTATGATCTTTGAGATTAGCTTCTTAGTCAATACATAATGACTGGATGCATATCCAACATGGATGCTGATATATATGCAAGAAAACTCAATATCCGTATTATAATCAATGGTTATGGAAAAAATAAGACAACCAGGATCGAATTCAGTCTAGCGTTTTTTCCTTTTCTTTTTAATACCATGTCCCTTCAGGACGTAGTCGAATATGGCCTTCCACGACTTCCTTTTCTTTCTAGCTCTTAATGCACTTTGTATCCCTGTTATTAGCTACGTAAGTATGTTATGCGTTATCTTCGTCTATCTTTCTTGCCATCCACCTGTTCTGTGAGTATCAGATTTTCAAAGCCTTCCTTCCTTATTATATACACTAAAAACCTCAACTGTATCTTCCTGAAGTTAAGTATTAGTTTTCATTTTGTTTCCATTTTCTCCAAGGCTTCGTTGATACTCGTATGTCCGGTTCAGGATCGTCACAGAATTCTTCTGTAGAAGAAAATTTCTGCTGCTTCAAGTTTCCCTCTCATTTGTGTTAAGATCGTCCTGCACTCACTGTCATGCAGAAAGAGAGGTATCAAATGGCAGTTTAGTACTCTTTTCCTTATTTCAAGCGAATTTTTTTATTATTATTTCTCAGTAATCTGCTTAGCTTTTGCAATGCTTCCTTGGCTATCCCAATATGCCTTTGGATCTGAGTGTTGCTCTTTCCGTCCTCAGTTAAAACACTTCCAAAATATTTAAAATCCCATCAATTACTTGATACGGGTTTTCAGTTCGGGCGATGAGCCCTTCCTTTTGCTGACAACCTTACGAGAATTTGATTGGCACTAACAACCTTAGAAAAATCATTGTAGTAGGTTTTTGCTTTCGATTTTTCCACTCTAGATATATTAACAACATTTTAATCACTGGTAGAGCCTAAAATTCGAAAGAGGAAAATAATGCAGTCATTATAGAATTATTTTTTTCTGATTAAGCGCCCAAGATATATTTTCTAATCCATAATTTATTACTGGCGAGTATAATCCTAATGACATAAGATACGTAGACAATACACTGTTAATGGCAGACTCAGAATGAAAACTGAAAGCACTGTCAGATAATGTAGTAAAGAAAAACAAGAAAAAAGATCTAATTACTAAGTGTCAGGAGACTGAATGCATGCTTGTCAGTAAAAGAATCAAAACAATGTATGACCTAACTATAGGGAGTCGTCAAAACCACACGTTTGCTGAAATTCATCTAGGTGGGAAGTGTAGCAACTAAAGATAAAGCAGCGACACATACATTATAAATTGTATAGGAAGTGCAAAAAAAGCTATGCATTTAAGAAGAAAATAGGAGAAACTTGCATTAGAAACAAAAAAAGCTGAAGTTCAATTTAATATTCTGTCTCTTATACAGAAGTGAATACTCTCAATCTCTTCGCAAAGAAAAAGAGTGATGAAGAGTCAGACATTTATTAGCAACGTCAAATGTTAAGAGTAGGATGAACTCTACGTGTGAGCATCGAGAAGGACGGCAATTATATTAACAGTTTAGTCACCTTTTATTTGATTGTAATATTTCTTTCATCAGATTTCGTTCCATCATGAACTCTTTGTCCGTTTGACATTAAACATTTCCAAATGTCTTAATGAATACAGAACATCTATAATTTATATGAAGTCTTTTATTAACATCTCTTGGAAGCTGTTTTGCACCTTTGTATTTGAATAAGTGATTTAAGAGATTCTGAAGTTACATTACGATGTAACTGACGACAAAGGAATTGAAGGAAATAAGAGAAGAAAAGCGAGAAATAAAACTAAGAAGAAACACTAATGCGTTTATCACGTGAGCCTTGAAGGGAAGCAATAATATAGTAAGCCAGGCAATGAGGCACTATTTCTAAGTTAATTCAACAAATCGTGGTTGTTTTCTTTTTGTTCTTCACCATTAACACATTGATTCTTGATTTGATTCTGATGGAAAACCCCAAAGCTAGGAACTCCCTACATATGCAGTTTTTTTTTTAAACCTAATTGTATTTTAAATTGAGATGCAAAAGGTGTAAAAAAAAAAAAAGCCGGAAATGAGGGAGAAGGTTAGCACGACATTTTTGAATAAGTAATTAGGCTAATCCGATTTTGATAATTCGGTTGTGAATGTTGTCTAGCATATAACATGTAATGTCGCACGGTTACTCTGGAAAGATCACAGTTTAACGACCTTGTATAAAGTAAATGCATATGCAAGAAACGATACAAATATTTAAATCGGTAGATCGTTCACGAAGAATGAACAGTTACCAATTTGCAGTAAGAGAGCTCCAATTTGAGAAAAATCAACATTTGGGTTTACCGGTACAATTCATCTCCAACTGCAGAATATATACCAACCTCTATGAGCGGTCAGATGTGCCACAAGGCCGTAGGCTCGGCCAAAAATTCCTCGTAGACCCCGTATAAAACGAGGTCGGGTATCTGTTTCCCGAGACGAGACGCTGCCCTTCGACATGGTCCCCTCTGGGCAGAGAGTTTGAGCAGTACAACTTGAGACGAATCTTCGACTGCAGATCAACATACAGTATTTACTACTGTATTTACGTGAATGGGGTCATACCCATTATCACGTTAGGTATGCTACAAAACACACACACACACACACACACACACACACACATATATATATATATATATATATATATATATATATATATATATATATATATATGACTTACGTGATACATCAACATCAGTGATTTTTTTTCTATGGACGTGACGTGACTTTCATCCCTCTTTTTTACGAATATTTTAATAGAAATATTTAATATTCTTAAGTCATAAAATGAGTCCTTTTCTTTAATAGCACAAGTGCGTGAATTTCAGCTGACTAAAATTCAATTGGTAATTATGTCTCATCGTCGTACTGTGGAAATATCTACAATGTATCCACAACTTCTATTCTAAAAGCTTCTTTCCTCCGTTGTGGAACTCGCTTACGATGTTTTGATTTCCTGCCACCTACAACGTTCAAATTTTTAATTGCAACGTTTATCGCCATCTTCTGTCTTCCGAAATACTTTTTTTCATTGTCGTTTATCCTCACTAAATTCTTTTCTCTTTCACCCTCACTCGCCTTTAACATCAAATCGCCTTGCTCGAGGTGTGATTATTTTTACGAACAAGAACCAAACGTAATATTTATCAAAATTCAACGTCATCTATGATTTGATTACAGTGCTGAAAGCTTTTACTGAAACTTCTCCAAGTTTCGGAAGAACTGATCACAAAGAAATGGAGTATAGACAACCAGGAAATCTCCAAGTAGTCTTATAAGGTTTGAATTCAGAGTTACCATGTCGAGAAAAGACAATTTACTATTATGTTGTCCTAAGCTCGGGTAAGACGGATCAGGTATTTTCCAAACTTCAATTTAATTCAAATTACAGGAAAATATGTCTTTTCTAAACACTCAATGTTCTAACATTATTTCACAAATAACATTTGAGATAAATTCTATTTGTGTAAATGTATTTTCCATTCTGTTAAACCTTGCCATTTGAATTATATTCTTGTCTGTTGGAATATCCTAAATATAAGAAGTTTACGTTGATGAAAGCAACTAAACGAAAAACGTTGTTCTTTTACGTCCCTTCAACTTCTTAAATGGAAAAATAGATCGTCATTTATTGAATATATATATATATATATATATATATATATATATATATATATGATAATTTACATTATTCGGACTATTGTCTCATCAACGTTTCGGTCGGGCTTCTTCAGGTAGTTCGAATGTCGAACTGAACCCTTTATTTCGCTCGCTGGTTCTAGTTCTACGTGATATATTCAGTTATCAGTTATCTCCTGTTAGTTCCCCGCTCCAAGTTCTTCACTGCCTTAAGCGGGTATTGAACTCACACTCTTTGGTTCCTGTCGCCGGATTTAACCAAAGTCTTTATCCAATGTGCCATATGTCCTTGAAAACATCTGTGTATGAATTTCTGTTATTATATAACTAATGTCTTCAGCACCCATTTTTACCAGTGCCCATATTGCAATTTTTGTTGTTATCATTGCATTTTTTTTTACCAGTGCTAATGCCATTTCCTCAAAGTATTCTATGTGTATATTTGCCCATTGCTAAGCCTTCATCCTGTCGATATATGTGTGATCCCATTCCGAAGTGTGTTGTTAGTGTACACAAAGTTAACATCTCCATCAGATTATCGTTTCGAATACTGGTCCGTTCTTCTAGGGATGAAATGAATATAATAAAGGAAACTGTAATAAGGTGTGCCAGAAGAAAGCGATAACAACAAAAATTGCAATATGAGGTCTGGTAAAAAAAAATGCAATGATAGCAGCAAAAATTGCAAAATATGATTCCTGAAGACATTAGGTTTATAATCCCCAGAAATTCTTACTCAAGGAAACATGGCACAGCGGATAAAGGCGTTAGTTAGATCCAGTGACAGGACCCAAAGAGTGTGAGTTCAATACCCGCTTAAGGCAATGTAGAACTTGGAGAGAGGAATTAACAGGAGATAAGTGGCATCCATTAAACATGGTACGTGGAACTAGAACAGTCTAACCCAGTGAGTGAAATAAATGTTTCAGTACGACATTCCAAACAACTGAAGAAGGCCGGAGCGTACAACGGTTGTAACGTTGTAATAAATATGGCGACAAAGATGATATATCTAATATACATGTAATCATGTCTGATATGATTTGACGCTGACAATAATGGCGTCGCACCTTCACTCCTGTATGTGGATACATTTTTTTATTTTAGTACAAGAAATGTTTCCTATAGACAATATAATATATACTATAACCATGGCTTCGAACTTTATGAATTATTTATCTCTTTCTTCACGCGTAAACTGAAGTCTGGTTTCTGATCTGAGAACTGAGAAATTATATTCCTGCGAAAAATCTGCTATACATATTGGCGCTTCGACGACAATAAATGGTGATATTAGTTAGATCTATTAGAAAATGTCTAAAAATTCCTTTTGAATTATTTATTTGGCAGGGAATCTGTATGATTTCGTTTATCTCTAGAACAGTATTTACCGACAGTCTACACGCACTGTGATGACTGCAGATGCAAGTGCTTTAAAGATGGAAAAGAAACAGGTCGTGAATCATGATGTAGATTAAATTTGAAATTCACTGCTACTAGAAAAATTTAATATTAAAAGTGATTTTCTGAGATTGTCTGGTCATATCAGTTAGAAGTATTTTTAACTATGCAGTTACCGTTACTAATGTCGACTTTAGGCCATTTTTTCGAATTACCTACATAAATGCCGGTTTTTACAAATATCCTAAACGTGTAAAGACAAGCATGGATTAAAATTAATTCATATAACAATTTCTTTTCGTTATTTCCCTGTTGATTAAATATTTCTTTCTTGTAATTCAGCCTGCCTAAGGTTTGTGATTAGTTGTATTTTATGAATGAATTAGGAAAACTGAAATACGACAATAATATTGATGTCTTAGTTTCACCTATTTTGAATAATTCTTTGTAAAGCAGACACAATTTCGGGATAACCTGCGTGAATAATATCTACCCTTTAAAAGTTAAACTCTACAAACATTGCAGCACAGTCCAATCTTAAGAAAATCTCATATAATATTATTTTGGTGGGTAGGAATCGCTCAAAATCATTTTTCCTATAGTGGTAAATTCTTGCACGATATATGCCATTTCGTCTTCCGAACGGTTTCATATACGTTGTACTTTCGAAAAACGGATTAAACGTGAAATATAGAAATATAGCTAGGCCTGTGATATTCTAATGCATAATGACAAGTCATATGGCTGACGCCGTTTTCAACTACAAATGGCAAATTCGTATGGCTTCAATTTTAGCAATTTGATTCTGATAGCACTAACCACTATTAATATTCAATGTAACTGAATAGCTATCGTCATATGAATGTTTGACGCGTATAAAGTGATTACCTTTTACGGATTTTGTTTCGTGTCGAACACCAGCGGAAGTGATCAGCGATCGAACACAAATAAAAATAGAGGAAGATAAGAGAAATATTACATTATTATATCTGTGTCTTCATATTCATTTTAGACATTATTCGACATTTCAACACACAGACACATGCACACACACAAACACACACACAACACACACACACACACACACACACACACACACACACACACACACATATATATATATATATATATATATATATATATATATATATATATAAGGCCTGAAAATAACGTGCATTATAAAACGGACTGTCGCGATTTGGAACTGACATCTTGAGCAATTTATATGCCTTATCCTCATATATATATATATATATATATATATATATATATATATATATATATATATATATATATGTATATTATAAATTAATTGATTTAAAATATGTTTTTTCGCTACAGAGTTCTAACCATGTTTCAAAATTGGAAGTTAAAAGCCCCGAAATTAATTTTGTGATTAAATTAAAGACATTAGTTCCATTTCATCCTCAAGCTAAAATTCGCTTGAGGATGAAATGGAACTAATGTCTTTAATAATAATGTCTAATAATATTAATGCTCTGTAAATTTACATTGAGCACTATTTTGTAAAATAAAATATCTGTAAGAACACCGGATTATATATCTTACTTTTTATATATATATATATATATATATCTTCTATATATATATATATATATATATATATATATATATATATATATATATATATATATATACCGAAAGAAGATAACGAAAATTTGAAATCAAGGTAGCGAATTTTCTATACTTAAAAGCTCTACATTAAATTTTTATCTTTTTATATGTGTATTGAGCAATTTTTCTGTTTCTTAGTCTAATTCAACTCAGACCACTAATGTCTTTATTATTATTATTATTATTATTAATATTATATATGTCTCTCTCTCTCTCTCTATATATATATATATATATATATATATATAAAACATTAATTAAGAAAAGATTACCCATGTAAAAATAAATTCCAAATTACATTCATAAATTGTATTCAAACTGATAAAGATGTTACCGTAACTGTTTTTTACAATATTAAAACAAAAAAGAACCATTGGTCGGGTGAACAAACTGTTATAGTTTGATTTTTTTTAATATGTTCTCTATAAATGTCTTAATAAATACAGTATTTAACTTCTATTAAATCCCTAAATTATTTGTAAAAAGTTAAATATTTAAATTGCTAGCAAACATCAAATTAATTTCTTCGGCTTTTTTAGACATCTAAATTAGTATCAAGCATTAAAATCTATTCTTTACATAAATTGTTAAAACCCAGTTACAGCCTCTTTCTCGTTACTTCCCTCTCCTTCTTCTTTCATTTTCCTTTTTCTTGTCTCTCTTCTGCCCTCAGATTTCAATATATCACATCCGTTAAGTTAACCGTCTAAATAGTTCAAGGTCTTGTCACTCCTCCTCTTCCAATAATAAGTATTTTTAAGAGAGATATTAAATTAAACCCTCCCTAAACTCTACCATGTCTCTTTAACTAATCCTTTTATACTCTCTGTTAAATTACCACAACTTACACTACCCATCAATTTTAATTTCATTTTTCGTTTCATTTTTGGAATTGCCATCTGATGATCCGGTGTCCTTTGAAAGGACTCTGGTGAAATAAATTATTATATGGTAACTTAAAATATTACCTCTGGATTTAATATTGAGCTCTCAGGATTTCATCCTCCGTGGGAACACCCATACGGATTACCAAGTTTTCATAACTTTTTATATATATATATATATATATATATATATATATATATATATATATATTAGGTACTTCTAAAAACTTCTGAATGAGAGCATACAATGACGAAAAAAGAATACAACATTGAAGAAACAAAATTGTATCGTCAAAATATTTATATTATTTTTTAATCGTCTCTAGCACGTTTTAAATTATTGTTAAAAATATTTTTATTTTTTCTGTCAGCGGTTGGCCATAAAATAAGTATTGGAAATTTAGCTACTTTTTAGCGTTAAAAATATTGTTTTCATAATTCTTGTAAAAATTAGATTATTTTCGGTTTTTAATGAAATTTTCTGGACGTATTCACAAATGAATTAAATTATTTCTAATATTTTTTGTAGAGAATCTTGATAAAATTATTTTTTATATCCCCACTTATTTAGTTTGATGAAATCTCGAGAAATTAAAATTTCAGCCTCTTCATATTTATTTTAGTTAAAAACAGGAGACCTTGGATAATTTAACTTCTCAATTAGTTTTTTTTTTTTTTTTTGAACAGAAACACCATATACCGAAAATATGCTTTGAATCTTAAAATAAAAAATGCAATAATACCATGAAATTGATTAATTAGGAAAGCTTTCATTTTATTTTATAAATAATATATATTAAGTACATTATTGTCTTAAGAAAAAACAGTTCGATTATTAATGAAATTTTACAAGAATTGTTTTCAATTTTTTAAAATTTTAATTGGAAAATTTATTAAGTTTTAAATCTTTTAAAATTTAATATTTTTTTCATTCTTTTAGATGATTTTTAGTATTAAACAAAAACTATATTTACTATTCAGAAATAGAAATAACTTAATACAAATCATCAATAACCAATATTTTAATATTAATTTTGATTTTTTTTAGTTTATAAACGTGAGGATTTTTGTAAGAATGGTCAACTATACATGACGTTATTTGAAATTAAAAGAGATAAATATAGTACATTTGAATCCCACTTTTCTAAAATTCAATAGAGCATTGATTATGGAGAATATTTTTCTTATTGTTGTAAGATTGATGAGTACTTAATAATTATTTAAAAAACGGCGCTGACGTCATTTTTTACAATTATGTTTTACGGATAAAGTCTCCGTAGAATAACATTTGACCTGTCATCAAGCTTTCAATGCGTCAAAATAGACATTATCGGGTTAAAACACAGCGACAATCAGTGTAAAATGTTTTTAAAACTTAAAATAAATAATACTTGATTAAAATTAATTATACTTTAAATAATCTAATATTCATCAAATAAAGTTTCAGTAATTATATTATATTTTTAATGAAGAGGATGGGATGAAAGACAGCTAAACATGGACACTTAAATGCTATTTTAGAAAAATACTAAAGTGGCTTTTCATTTGATTCACATTAGCTTTTGAAATACAGTAAAATATAGTTCTTATTAGAAATAGTATAGCTCTCATATATATATAATATAATATATATATATATATATATGTGTATGTGTGTGTGTGTGTGTGTGTGTGTGTGTGTGTGTGTGTGTGTGTGTGTGTGTGTGTGTGCTCTCTACCTAAACAGTGTGTTCAAGAGACGGATCAGATGAGCTGCCACCACATATGCCAGGTTGACGTCGATAGTCTTGGGAGGACAGAAAGCTTACTACGAACAACTAAATTGTAATATATACAGGACATGTGTCGTCAGCGTGCTGTTCAACGGCAGCGAGAATTGGAGACTCTACTTCAGACAGGAGATACTCCGTTTTAACGTCTTTGAATTTATATCTGCTACGTTTCTGACAGAGATGTCTATTTCTCAACAGAATTAAGTTTTAAGATTCAAACATAAACAGAATATAAACTTCAAAATGCTTAGTATCCAGGTTGGCACATCTATAACTCAATTTTTGTATGACAGAAAATATCATGATAGATAACGATGTATAGTGCCACAGAGTCACTACTGTAGGTGTTGAAGCTTTCGAATGTTTTTCTTTTTACGGAATGGAATGACGAGCTCTTCACACAGTGGTATCTGAATTCAGAACTGTCCATCTACTAGACAGGTTACCAACCAAATCTAGACATCCCAATCTGTGCTGCTATTTTATACCTTTTAGATACAGTCTGAAGAGATGATCTTATATCGTACTTAGGATGATTTGTGCGATTACTGGTTCATCGAGTGCAAATTTATATTAAGAGGACAGTCATATTTTCAGAGCTAATAAGTGCTGCACACAACTTATTATGTAAATGATTTTACTCGTCATGTTTCTCGTCAGAGACAATTCTTAATATCAACGGATCTCTTTGAATATCAAATATGTTTAAAATTCCATCTGCTGGTTTTGTTATAAGATTCTATTACGTAAGGATTAGACCCCATTATTTTTTAAACAAAATTCTTTGTGGTTGTGTTTTGAGTTGACATGTGTATATTCTAAAAATGTGAAACTGTGTGGAGAGTTTGTATTTATTCTGTCATTGAAGACATAGAAATTAAGGAATATATTCCGCTTATTAATGTTTTTATATTGTTTTAAATAAGATGAAATCCGATTCAAATACAAGAAAGGCTTTGTTTATTGTATGCGGGGAGAATTAAGGGACAGATGAAAGATGTTTCAATCAATGTTTCTCGTGATGTGATTCCTCGAGTTGAGCTTGGTAATAAGAAAAATAATTGAAAACAATGCAAAACATTGCTTGAGAAAGTAATGAGACATAGGAGATAACAAATATATTGAAACTAATCAAAGTAAGCGTGATTTTAACTACGTTAAACACAAAATACAAAAGTATCTGATTTTGTATGCAAAACAATACTTAAGTATAATGAAACTTTACTTTCACTGTGACAAATTGTAAAGCTTGAGGAAAAGTGTATATTTTACGACTTTAATAACCAGACAACAAATGTTTCATTTTAAAACACTTTCCTGTTATTTATGAGTTTTTTGACATTAATCTCCATGAAATATGTAGAAGATTTTTAATTCAGTTCCGTCATCAAATTACCGACTTCTTTTCTTATATACCATCAACGGCACCTGCAAAACGATGGTTTTTGATGTTGCGGCCTCCGATACATAAAGTCCCTTAGTGCTCCTCAAAGGCATCACTCATTAAGGAATATATTAAATAGCGTATAAAACAAAACAAAGCTTTGACGTACAGCAACTGATTCGTAAAAACCACATTCCTAGAGATCCCTGGAATATTATGACACAATGCGAGACACCATCAAACATGAAACAGGACTATTGGAAGATTTCATAACACCGACAAGAAGATCAATTTTAAATAGTATGACCTTGTCACAAGTGCGAACACTCGTTCGACTGACATCATTCAAGATCCATCTCAGGAAAAAAATAAGATGGAGACAGAGGATAAATGATCAGATATCGTCACTATATAGATTGGAAGATCGTGCAGATGTCATGCAAGGGCAAGTAATGAATCTACATGGAAGAAGCTGATCATTCGCTCAACTGCGTATCAAGCCCTTGATAATATATGCTCATGGGACTGATTATAATCATGTGGTAGTTGTGGTGGTGATGTATCATAAGAGCCTCGAAAGCAAGTGATTATAAGGTCAGGTGATTAAAAGGATATCATTCAATGCATTGTGATATCTGTTTCGCTCGTGGCCGGATATTTTGGCCGACAGACATTTAGTCGACTGACATTTGGCAGAGAGACATGGGAAAGCATTGTGCTGTTCGCGTATTTACAGAAATAATAATTACACGAACAACACAATGCTTTCCAAGTATATCTAAGAAATTAAAAACAAAACACAAATCACACTAGAAATATCATGAAAAATAAGGAAAGAAATCATCAGCCTACACCAATCAAAAACCTGTAAACTTTGTTTGGAGGTAAACATAGCTATTATTACCTTCTCAGACCAAAATAAATTACTAAATAAACGATCTGAGCTCATCTCAAAATGCAGAAAAAAAATCAAAACAAATTTTTACTACGTTACTTAAAAATCGAAAACTGAAAGCAATAAATACAAAAGAACAAAAACAAATGTAAAAAACAAGTAAAATAAATTAGCACAAACAAATAATCAACAACTTAACAAACCACTCCCTTTAGAATAGACGAAATAGAATAAATAAAATAAAAATAAAATACATAAAACACAAGTAAAAACATGCAACCCAAATATGTAAATAAAGTAAATAATAATAAACAAATTAGCAAACCAATCCCACCAAAATAACCGTTAGTACAGACTACAACAATGAATCCAAAAATTGGAGGTAAAAATACCTATAACTGTCATCTAACAATAAAAAAAACATTACTACGTTACTCATAGATCGAAAACCGAATAGAGTACATAAAGATATACAAAATAAAAAACAAGGAAATAAATAAGAAAAAAGGCAAATAAAAATCATAAATAGATAAATGAACAAATTAACAAATTGCTTCCGCTAAAATAGCCGTTAGAACTAATAATAATAAACATAAATAGGCAAAACATGTAAAAGTAAGCAATCCAAATAGATAAATATATAATAAACAAACTAAAAATTGTTCCCGCCAAAATAACAGAATAGGCTACGGCATGCAATCCAAAAATTAGATGAATAACAAGCTTTATCTTCCCAGACCAAAATAAACTATTAAATAGGCGACCTAAGCAAATCCCTCATTTTTTCCCTCGGTAATAAAATATCGAAAACTGAAAAGAATAAATAAATATATAAAATAAAAATTGAAAAATAAGTAAAATAAATTAACCCAAACAACATATAAAGAAGTAAATAAATAAACAAGCCACTTCCACAAAATAACTGCCAAAATAGATTACCCACGATGTACCACAGACCCATATATATAAATAGTCGAGAAAAGATCCAACACTCTCGGTTTGACGATTGCGTCTAGCATGAAACAGTCTGTCGCCTCTGAATGGCAAGGTTAGGGTTCAATGTTAACTTTTATATTTATATTTACATAGGCTCTATCTCTAATATTTAGCATTTTTCCCATGAACATAGCACACCTTAAAACTATATTTCTTCATATATATAATTTATAACAATATATATCGTCATGTAATGAATATTTCTGTTACATCTATTCTGGCGTTTCTTTTATATATTTAGATATTCTTCACGAAATTCAAAGACAAATCTGCAATGTTTTTGGTTATGAACTAGCATTTTAATATCACTCACTTCATAACGCCGTAAGGCCATATATGTGAGGTAGCTCGGTGTATCGCTGAGAAAACTGCCTATACATCATCTATATGATTTTCGTAAACTTAAGGAATCAACGCATATACAAGGCCACAAAAATCTCCTGAGACGACAAAGCATAGAAATCAAAACAATATGGGAACCAGTAATAACGAGTGCCAGAGAAAAGTAATAATAACAACAAAAAAGGAAATATGAAATATGGTAAAAAATTGTTCAAAGATAACAGCAGAAATTGCAATATGAGCACTGGTAAAATGCTTTCTGAAGACATTATGTTTATAGGTCCCAGAAATTCATATACAGGTGTTCTCAAGGACAAATGGCACAGTGGATAAAGGCGGTTGTTATATTCAGTGACAGTGTGTGTTCAATACCTCTTTAAGGTAGTGAAAAACTTGGAAAGGTGAATTAACAGGAGTTAAATGATAACTGACATCCATTAGATATGGCGCCTTGAATTAGAATAGTCTACCTTCAGTTCGACATTACAACCACCTGAAGAAGGCCGGAGCGTACACCGACCGAAACGTTGTGATAAATATGGTAACAATGATGAGGACGATAGTCCAAACAATGTAAACAATAAAAATATATATAATTAAATAAGAAAACTCTTCTAAATATATTGCGGCTTTCCTCGCCAATGTTTCATTTCCTTTCCAGAATTTCTTGCTTTTTGTTTAATCATTAGATCTGCACTCATCATTAGGTTTTTCTTTCATCTCCTATTACTAAGGAAATCTACAATAAATTTCCTGAGAGAGCTTAGATTAGATTGTCTGAAGGTTACAGATGGTGGACAAACAATGACGTTTTAACACGCGAAATTGTGTGAGAACGCGAAATATTGATCTAATTCTTTGGCGATGTACTAATTGCTTAAATAATTTGATAAAAATGCTACGACTTACTGGCACCCACTGAGAAACAAAATGACTAAAAAAGATCTGTCTTATTGTTAAGGCCTATAACAGTCTGATTGCATCATCGATAGATAAGGTAGACGCCTTTAGATGAGCCACTTATGAAGGTAATATATATATAGATTCAAATAAAAGACTTTCGCAAATACACATGAAATCACCTATATATGACTAATCCTTACCTATCAACAAACCAAGTAAATGGATTTCGACTCAAATATAAATGACCAGTATTTACCTCTACTTACGTCAAGTATATGCATATAGACTCAAATATAACAGACCGATATTAACCATTTCCGTGTCAAGTAAGTGGTTTAGGCTCATATCTAAACGACCAATATGTATCTATCAATGAATCATGTGACTGCTTTGAGACTCGAATGTACACGACAGATATTTCTCTATTTCAGGATCAAGTAAATGCATGTAGTTTGATATATAGACAAATAATTCTCTGATTTCCATCCTCCACTGCCTTGTGTTAATAACCCATAATGGGAAAAGCTTCGGGAGTAAATCCTATGGGCAGTCCTCGAGCTAGAATTCCTAAGACATTACGAGGTTGTGTTCCTCTTCGTCATAACAACTCTTCTGATAACACCGGTGCCAAGCTGTATTGGACTCTTCCTTTCCTTCGGAAAACATCGACGGCTTGGAGAGGGGAGACGTGCTGCATGGACAATCGCCGATCTCTCATTAAACCTTGTCCAGTGCTGTGCCATTGAGAAGATACTCCAGCGCCGCTAAAACACAAAAAGCAGCGGTCTACTAATGGAGAGATTCCGAATGTCCTGTATGCGGAACTGGACACCGTCAAGAAGGCATAAAGGCCACCTTCGCTTCAAGGACGTCTTCAAAAGTGACATGAGGGTTGATGGACATCGACATCGAGAGGTGGGAATATGTCGCCAACGATCGCGCACGCTGGAGACGCGATTTACACTGAGGCCTGGAGCGAGCAGAGAAGTGGATAGTTGACGCCGGGGTGAAGTGCGCTCAAAGAAAAAAAACACTGGGGAAAGCATCTTCACATGCATTGGTTGCAATCGTAACTGTCACTCTTTTGTTGCCATAACAGGTACTGCACTGCAATCAGAAGCTGAGGCAAATCTTTTGGGGCGCAGATTCATGGTTACTCCACACGAATGATGTCACAGATTTCTCGTCCTCCTGAAACATTGCTGAGCAATATGGCGTCACAGATCACAAGAACAGATCTCTCTCAGCATACTGTGGTTTCACTATCAGGTAAGTTTTGTTGAAGCTGCTATAACCATTCTCTACCTTTTTCCGGCCCAGTTTAAGCTGAGAGTATTAAATGTTTGCAAACCTACCCCACTTAACTACTGACACTGCTAACTTCGGTGACCAAACAATAATCGGTGTTTCAGCGTGACTTCTAGACTCATATATAAATGACCAATGCGTGGTGTTCTGGTTAACAAGCTTTTCTTGCTGGATCAATTAAGAATGAACAGTAATTTCCATACTCAACGGTGCTTCATATTCTACGAGTTCTGCTTCACCTAAGCTACACTTAGTAAAGTGCTACATTAACGACCAAAATTTACGTACCTGACACAAATATTTACATATAGTTTCAAATATAAACTACCACTATCTTCTCATTATCAGAATAAATAAAAGAGTTTCAACTCTATAAATATAACTAATCGAAAATTACCTAAACTCAAATTAAATGCATATAAATTCATATATAAATGACCAATATTTACTTTTCTTCAAACCAGGAACATGTTTACAGACTCAAATATGTTCAAGCAATATTTACCTATTTCCGAATCACGTACCAGCAAAGAGACTCATAGATATTCTTATAGATGCAAAGTTAAACGTCCCAGATATACAAATCCCCGAACCAATACTTATACATTCCAGTCTGAAACACCTGGAACATAAAGCTTAAAGCTTCAAATATAAAGTACCAATGTTTACCTATTCCGGAACCAAGTAATTACTTACAGACTGAAATATAAATGAAAAGATTTATCTATCCATGAACAATGAAACTGCTTATATAGAACATTGTAAATAATTTCAAAGTTATACTTGAAAAATCTCCCTGAAACTCTCAATACAATTATATCTTTTCAGTTTCGTAAACTAATCTAACGTAAACAAAACAACAGTTATTTTTTTTTTTTTTTTAATTAAACATTCACTTTCTTGTAATGTCATATTTGTGTAAAAAACATTACATTTATTTTGGTCTACTAGCCTGGATATTCGAGAAATTTTATAACAAAAATCTATGCTCATCTACATGATACGAACATGCGTCTCTCTGGGCAAAAACCGTCGTTACATTCGGCCATTCGCCCCACATATTGGTAGATGAAAATAAAGGAAAGTATCAGCTAAAGTTGAGTAATATATATATATATATATATATATATATATATATTATATATTCCAATAAAAAATAGCAATATGTAGTTACAAATGAAGCTTTTTAAGAATTTATAGACTCAAATATAAAGAAGAAATATTTACCTATTGGCGAAAGAAAAATAAATGTGTATATAAGAAAATATAAAACGTCATAGTTTACCTATTCCCAAAAGTAGTGAATACTAACCGACTCGAAAAACAACATTAAACCAATAACACTTCGGCATTGGATAAACTAAGGAGTGTTGACAAGTTGTAAAGTCAGTTGATTCAATAAAAACCAGCTAGTTGGCAAGCGTGACTAGCCTGCTAACGTCGTAACTTTCTAGACGACTATAGCCATATATTAGGCAGTTTGTAACAGATCCAATGATGATGGAACTTATATCAATAGTAAGTTTCCTTGTAGACCATGTATGCTAACCATCAAGCCATATTAGAAACCCAAATAGATTGCCTGTAGATCAGATGTAATGGACTGGTTAATTTCTAAGTCTTAAAAGAGAGACGCAAGAAAAAGAACAACAATTCAATCGTGTCCTAACAAAAAAAAAGGGTGATGTAAAACGTGGATTTGCCAGATAAGTACATTTCGAATGAATGGCGTTTCAGATTATTTCGGTGACGTCCTTCTTTGGTTGCTGTAGATTGCTTTTCGCAATTTGTATTTTTTTTATATATTCTGTTTGCCTTTCGTCGTCTTCCAATAAACCTATTCATTTTAAGGCACATCCATCTTGAATTTCTCTTTTCTTTTTCGTATCCGATTTTATCGATCTTTCTGTTCCTAATCTCCTTGCTTTCCTTCAAATTCATTTTCTTTGTTTTATTCAATTATTTTACCTTTTTGTTATTTTTTTTTAAATTTGTCTTTTTTCAGATTCGTTTTTTATATTTCTTCACTTTGAAAACAAATTTTATTTCTTTTTTTTTCTCAGATTTCAAGAATTTAATCTGCTTTTCTTATATAATATATTTTCTGCTTTTCATTTTAGTGTTTTTCCTTTTTACATCTATTTTATTTTTAGATTTCGTTCATATGTGATTACTGTTACAGTCATGTTTTATTTTTTTTACTGTTGTTTTACTTTTACTATCGGAATTTTTCCTTCTTTATTCTTCGTATTCCTTCTTTATTTGAACGTATTTATTTTTCGTTCATTTTTATTGATCTTATGTCTACTATTTCATCATTTATTCTTCTATTATTCTTTAACGTTGTTTTCTTCTTTCATCATTTCATTGATCTTTCAGTCTCTTCATTCATTAATTTTGTGTAAATATTTTCCTAATTAACTTCATTTATCTTTGTCTTATTGCGTCTTTTAAAAAAAAATTCATTTTCTTTCTTTATTCGTTGATCTTCATTCTTTCTCATTCTTTTATATATTACGTTTTACTTCATCAGATTTCATGGTTCATCTTTTCTATGTTTTCACTTTTCATACTTCTTTCATTTTGTCATCTTACTTTCCACATTCCTTATTCCAGCGGTTGTCTTTTTTTCCTTCCATTATTTTTTGTTCATTTTCGATATCAAATTATTTTCGGTATTTTCTTTTTCTTCTTCTCCTCCGCTTTCTTCTTTCTTTTCATTTTTTTCTTCCTCGTTTTTATTTCCTTGTTAGTTTTTTTGTGCTATTTTTAGTTTTATTTAATTCCTTCCATTTTTCTATTTATTTGATCGTCTATCTTTTATTCTTTGATTTTCTTTTCTTCCGCCACCATTCTGTTACTCTTTCTTTCCTCTTTATTTTATTGTCTTTCTAGTTATTTCCTACTTGTCTTATTTTTCCCATCTTAATATCTCTTCGTTCTAATTTCTTTTTTCTTTCATTTTTCTTTTTTTATTTCCAAACTTGTTTAATTTCCTTTTTCTATTTAATTGTTTGTCCTTCTTTTATTCTTTGTCATTCCATTTTCATTCATGCACCTATTTTCGCTTTTTATTCAGTTTACTATTCATCCTCCTTGTTTCGTTCGATCTCATACTGATTAGTCTTTCTTTACTGTACATTTTCTTCTTTGTCTCAGTCTTTATATGTCGTTCGTCAATCTAGTCTGAATGATTAGAATTTTAAGCTCTTTTATTTCCTCTTCAAATCAAAGCTTTATTTTTTAATTAATGTATTACAAAAAAAATGAAATAGAAAGGAATATAATTAAAATTCTTTTTTTAGTAATTTTTCCCACTATTTTGGTCTTCTGTCCTCAGTCAATTTGTTCGTTGACTTTTTCTTACACTTTTGAATTTCTACCATTTTTTTGTTTGCCGATTTTTTTTTTAACGCTTTAACTAGATTTATTGCTTTTTTATGGTGGATATTTTTATACCTTTAATATATTTTTAATGATTTTATTACTTTAGGTATCGTCTTTTTCAGTTTGAATTAACTTCCATTAAATTCATACGTTTTTTTTTGTTTTCTTTTTGTTTTTTGCTAGGATTACATTTCTTACATAACGCCTTCCTCCTGGTCATTGTCAATGTTTTTTTTTCCTTTTATATCCTTCATTTTGTACTTTCTTTCATGTTTTTCTTCATTCCTAGTCTTCATGTTTTTGACGCTGTTGTTATAGGATATATTCTCTTTAATATGAAAAATATAAAACCGTAAAATCATATAAAAAACTTAACTTACTTTTAATGGTTGAAGTTTGCGAAACAATTCACTTACGAAAGAACAATTGCTAGCGTCCTGGTTAAAACGATAAACTACATCCAACGGCAAGACCTCTTATCAGGAGGTTTTGAGGAGCGTGGGACCACCTCTTAAATTCTAGTGTTCTCAGGTCCACCCTGACTCGCGGTAGTATCTCCTCTTAGAGTCCCAGCTGTGGGCAAATAGTTAACCCCCAAAGTGTTTCTCAAAACACTATGAATGAATAAAGATAGGTTTTAATACCAGCAATAATTTTTTTGTAAAAAAAATATGTATATTACCAAAAGTACATTATTACCAACATACATTTCTGAAAAAAAAATACCAGCAATACATTAAAGTGTAAAAATAGGCTTTAATATACCAGCAAGGCATTTTTGTAAAAAATATTATTACCAGCAAAGAATTTTATCAACAATACATTTTTGAAGCAAAAATATTACTATCAATAAAAATGTTGATTATGTTAGATAATCCATTGAGGTGTTGATATGCCGTAAAATGAATCAAAACAACTCAAAGCAAACAATTGATAACTATATTTGTCTTTATTGTCTCAGTTTAGAGAAAGTCGTTATTTTCCGAATTCATTAAAAAATGAAATGAAATAGCAAAAAAGTTAGTCCAACAAATTGGAAGCATAGCAACGCCAATGTGACAGATATTCTAAAATATTGTAATGTATGCTATGTAATTAAGACTATACTGAGTAAAAAGAAAAGTGTATTTTTACATAATTTTTCAATGTTCAATTTACAAAAAGACGTTTATTCAATAAAACTGTCTTCATTTGTGGAGTGCCTGGATGCGGCCTTAAGACCAAACGATTGTCTAGTTCAGTAGTTTATTGTTCATGCGAGTTCTTGATATTGGGTTTCCGATGTTTGGTCTTCTCCTTGTCCAAACTAAAGACATATTATTCCAGGAATTCAAATCAGGAGTGATTAGAGACCAGATGTAAAAAGTGAAATCATCTTAAAATTTTCAGTCACGCATTTCTATGTCACGTTGGCTACTGTTGAAGAAACATTATTCCGCTGGTATATGTATGGCTTCCTCTAGATCCCCTCTTTGATTCTGGACTTGATTGCTTTTTCCAGCAACTCGATGTAAGCAGGGGCCATAGTAATGGTAATATTAACTTTTTCCTCATAAAGCCACCTCCAGCATTTATTGATAGTATAACCATTGCTACTCCTGGTTGAGATGTATATAATCATTCTCTTATAACACTTTATCAAGAAAATAGATTTCTCAAGTTCAGTAGAAGTTATTGATCTTTCCCGTATTAATGGAGCTTAAATCATAGTGTAATTTATGTGGAAATCAAATCAGTGGCAAGTAGTTAAGTTTAATAAATATCAATGTGTGTTATGGTTATTCAAATTGTCGCAGAAATAAGACGCAATTTGGCCCAAGGTTATTGGATCGTCTAAATTAAACATCTCAAAGCGCAATACGGCATCAATCAGAACAAAGGTAAATTCTGTACATGAATTAAAAGGAAAAGAAGAGTAAAAGGTGTCCTATTGACGTTGGCATTTTCAGAATTTGTTCCAAATGACTTGATTACTCACTGACTAAAGGCTTCGAAATCGATGGCAATTAACGTAATTTCTCATGTATAATATGCCTTCATCCATATTACGCATCCTTAAAATTGTGCTGAAAGTGTGGGAAAATGCTTCTACTCACACATAATACGCACACCTTGTTTGGTAATCAAAACTATATATTGTACCTCTACAAATTCATTAGGAACAACGTTTCCTACTCTTATTTGAAAAACGGTTTTAAACATAGATATTATTCTAATTTAGTTTTATGATAATTATTTTATTTTAGGTGTAAGTATTGTTAGGTACATATGATTGTTTTTGACATCCTTATAGGTTCGCAATCACTGAATGTTAGGGTCAAATTGTTGTATATTTGTGGTGAGTAGTCATTTCGCAACTGTAATCGATCTATGAAAAGGCAATTTTTGAAAGATTTCTTGTAGCCGTGCATAATACGCACCCCTAATTTTGCATATTATTTTTTTTTAGAAAAAATGCGTATTATACATGAGGAAATATGGTGCAATGACCATTATATATAACGCATTTCTCACATCTATATTTTTCATATCTGCAAATTATTGATTCAGTGAATTTGCTTGCGACGCAGCTCGGACGTTAATTTTGTGGAATCCGTATTTACAATATTTAAACGCGCACTAATAACCTCATCTTTGTTTCGAGCGTCATGCATTGTCGATGGGGGTATTTTCAGGTAAAAGTTGATTTTCGTCCAGGTAAGAGGCGTAATGAGAGTGTAATATGGCATGACACAACACCAGGAAATTGCATAACACTTAATTATAAAAGTGTTTACCATCTAGGATGAATTCGCAGGAGCATATGGACACAGCAATTGAGAAATCCTCTTTTCCTCCATACGCAACTGCCTTCCATGTCCAAGTGAATATCTTGATCTGACAGAGGAACTACATCGGTGCACAATGCCGTGCATTTCTGACTAGGATCTCAAGACCGACACATTTGAAACTTCAACACAAGTATGACAAGGACCGCCAGTCTTTTTCATCAAGATTATACCTTGGTTTCCTGTATTTTAACGGCAACACTACCGCATCGTTAAAACATTTCGATCAGTGATTCTAAATCTGGGTATTCCTAGTGTTCAGGGCACCAATTTCATATTAAATGCAAGGAATCTAAGTAAATAGCGAATTAGACAAGAAATTTCTTTACAAGCAGAATAGTGAAAAATTGAAAAAAATTCCAATAACAAAGGTGGGGTATGAAGTAATCATGTACCTAGGAGTCAAATTTCTTCTGAGGATTACGTTCATCGACGAGCAGTATGGGTGTACAACGGCCGAAATTTTGTAATGACAACAATAAAATGGTGACGGTAATGTTAATAATAGACGTTACCCGATAAGGAAATAATTGACATTCATTGACCGAGAAGCAAGTACTGCTTTCTGTTGAAATTTATAAAATATTTCTCTTAAAAAGCAACACTAGAGGAAAACACGTTCCTCGTGTCCATTAGCTGTTATCGCTCTTTCTATTATTGATATGGTGTAAAACGTTAGCATCTTGATAATGTCATTATTTTCTCATATTTTAGTTGTTACCTTTGTCGGAAGTCGTCAAGTGATGTATTTTTCTGTTATTTGGTACAGTTCTTTGAGATTCTGTAGAACGAGTCCCTAATGTTCAAAGAAAGATAATCATTAGAAAGACCCTCAGGCTTTACTCGCTCAAACCCTTTCTTCACCATTAATCCGAGGAATCGGTTGTATAGATTTACACTACAAATTGTCAAGGATCAACTAAGTTCCTTAATGGATTTTTGCGTCATAAATTATGTATATTGGATAAATCGTAATTTTTGGAAAAGTTATTTGTTTTTTGCTTTTTTTAATGTGTACATTATATGCAAGCAAATATGTTGAGAGTTTTATTTTTTTAGCTGCATATTATGCTCTATGGGTAATTTACTGCCGAAATCTAAATATTTTGAACAATTGTGTCTCTTTAAGTAAATATTTTTTAACCCAATCGTATGCCTTCAACTTCTAATAAAATGCATTGCTGGTCATTTTGCTTTTAAATTTTATTGTTGATAAATTTACTATAAAAATGTGTTGCTAGTAATTCTACAATAAATATGTATTGTTAATAATTCTACAATATATATGTATTGTTAATAATTCTACAATAAATATGTATTGGTGATAATTGTTAGTAAATCTATTATAAATATGTATTGGCGTTAATTCTACTATAAATATATATTGGTGATAATTCTACTATAAATATGTATTGTTAGTAATTCTACTATAAATATGTATTGTTTGTAAATGTATTGGTGACAATTCTACTATAAATATGTATTGGTGATAATTCTACAATAAATATGTATTGGTGATAATTGTTAGTAAATCTATTATAAATATGTATTGGTGATAATTCTACTATAAATATGTATTGTTAGTAAATCTATTATAAATATGTATTGGTGATAATTCTACTATAAATATGTATTGTTAGTAAATCTATTATAAATATGTATTGGTGATAATTCTACTATAAATATGTATTGTTAGTAATTCTACTGTAAATATGCATTGGTGGTAATGTTTCATATTAACATATTACGCTGGTATTTTTTACGATAAAAATGTATATTTATAGTTTCATATTGGTTTGTTTTTGTTTGGTGGGGTCACTATTTTTTCACAGCTGTGACCCTAACAGTTGATATCACCCTGTCCATAATCCTGTTGTCTATACGGTAATAATCGCACCTGGAAACTATGAATCTTCCCAGTGGTTGGATAAAATTTCCTTTCGTTTTATATTTCCAACTTATTTCATTCTAAACTATTCTGTGTTACATATGGTGGGGCTACATATTGAGGCGCTTAAAATAATATTTATTTCAGAACAGGATCATGTAATGTTAATATTAGAACGTCCCTTTCGCTGAAATCTGATGTCTTCCTCAAATCAATGTTGCACGAGATGATCTTCAAAGAATTTTCAGTGGAACATTTTATTTAATCCTGGGGAATTATATTGTCTTATTTCCGTTCTGTCGGTCAGGTGTCTTCCCTGAAATTAGAACTGTCAGATTTTGCACTTGGTCACGATATGATGGCGTAGTTGTCACAAGATCTAATTATTTAGTCATCGGTAGAAACGGAAACCACATTGATGCATCCAATTAGAAAATTGATTACATTTGATTTAAGGCCACAGAATTTCACGTTTTCTTCTGGGTTTGATGACGTCAATATAAATAAATATTGAGTTTTTTTTTCTTATTGAAATAACGTAGAAATTACTTACCAGATATTAAGAAAAGGGTACTTGGTAAAATTATACCCTCATCTGACAGATTGAAAGATAAAGGTAGGCAGCGAGCCACGTGCCTGGGGAGACTGTGTAAATAAATGGTGGAACGGTGAGCGGAGCCTTATCAAGAAAAATAGCTACTAAGTGCGGCACAAAATAGGAAGTCCTGGAGAGTCATGATCACATATGTCTCAAATGCAGTACACTGATGATCTATTTTTCTTTTAATTTAAAATATAATTTTAATCTTTGATTTATTTCCCTTGGAATCTGTCTTAAAAAATCACCATGGCCACGAACTCTCTTTTATAAAGAAGGTATAAGTCCTAAACAAGATAGTAAATGAAATTGTGAGACATCAATTGCAAGAAATCAAAATGCAATGTTGTCAGCATAAAGAGCAACTCAACATATAAATTAGAAATTGGAGATAGAAAAATCAAATAAGTATAATAACTTAAATATCTGATAATGTAAAGTGCTACACTGAAACAAGAATGAGCGTTTGAATAGCAAAAGATGTTTTCGGAATGCTAAGCAAAGCATTAAGAAAGACAATAATTTCGATAGAAACAAAGAAAAGCATACTGAACTCTTATATCGTACGTTCACCTATATGGCAGAGATTTTTCTTAAAAAATCTCATATGAAATGGAGATTGAAGCAACAGAAATGAGGTCATACAGAAGGATGCTGCATAAATCATAGACCGAAAATGTGTTTTAGAGAAAAAAGGAAAAAAAACAGACACTTATACTTAATATCAGGAAGAGATTGTTGACAAATCTATGGCACATATTGAAGAAAGACGACTTGGAAAAGCTGATGCTCACAGGACCGATCGAAAGGAAAGAGGAAAACAACAAATAACTTACGTAGCGAGCATGAATAATTGGACGGCGAGATAACAAAAAAAACAATATTTATTACGAGTAAATTGTGGAAAGTCATGGTAACTAACGTCTTGAAATGATGCGGCACAGAGAATATTTATCGGCCTCATCAGTGCATTTGTTTTTAAATTGGATATAAGTCATTTCACTAAATAACAAGAATTGTAAATACATTCGTGTAATCGTCGTTGCTGTGACCAAGTAAATGGTTCAGAAATAACAAAACAAGAGGTTGCAGATAAATAGTGTATTGAACAGTCAATACAATAGAAGAGCATTACACGACTTGGGAGTGTGTGTCGGTTGACTAGCGTTCAGTCTATATCACCGTTAATATCTAACAGCCCCCCCCATGAGGGTTATATGGGGCACAAGGTCGAGTTTCATGTGGGTCATCCAAGCCCGTAGGCTCGGCCAAAAAATCTCCGTAGAACCCGCATAAATGCGTTCGGGTCTGTCTACCTTCCCGGACGAAACTCTGCCCTTCGGCACAGCCTCGTCCGGGTTCCTCTCTGCCAAAAGCAGAGAGTTCGACAGGAGCTGCGAACAGCCTCAGTAGAACAGTCTATATCACCGTTATTTTTGACATTCCCAAAACGAGGAATGTATGCGGCACAAGGCCGAATTTAACCTGGGTTTCTCCGTACCAGTAGGCTCAGTCAAAAATGTTCACTTTGAACCCGCATAAGCTGGATCGGGATCTGTGTACGTGACCGGACGAAACTTTGCCCTTTTGCAAAGCTTCGTCCGGGTCCCTCTCCACCGAGGCAGAGAGATTGACAGCCGAACGGGCTGAGGCACCGTTCCCTAGAGGCTGACTTTCCTATTACTTTATAGTAAGTCGAAGAGTCCACAATAGCCTCATTAGAAAGAAGACACCACAGCAATTGTGAAAACCATTTGTCTGGCCAGAGAAAGACTTCTGAGATTAAACAGAATTAAAAGCCAATTTTCAATTTTTATTTACAAAGTTCACCAAATTATCAACTTCAGTTATTGGAGAATCTTAAGCTTTCGATTTACATTCTTCTCGATTTCCACAAGAATCTAAATGAGAATGTTGTAGATTTTTCACCTAACCTGAGAATATTGAAAATATTTACCTGAAAATAATCCCGCACTCACAGGACCATCGAGGCGTGAACTGGTTCAATAACGATCTCCACCGGCATATCGCCATACTCCGCACAAATCGCTCAGCCCCCGCCGTGTGTGATGGCTCGGTCATATCCTGCGACGACATGATAGCCACTCTATCACCCACCCCCAGTAGATTAAATTGACGTTGGGGGATGTTCCTACGCTCTGCCAATACCGCAGATGGAGGGACAAGGTTGAACTCGAGGGTTAAACGACCTCACAACATGAGATTGAGCAGCAGTACCATACATCAATGACCATTCTTCCACCATCTTTAGCGATGACATATATATATACGATATCCATTTGATGAAGTAACCAAATAAGCATTTGAGGAGAAGTGCCTTATTAATACGGGTTGAAGGTGATTTAGTGTCTACTTTTCATGCCTTGTGTTTGAAGTATTAAGAGTGTCTTACCCTGTTTCAGCTGGGTTAACGGAAAAATCAGCTGCCAGGACCTAACTATCCAGATATTTGGAGGTGCCCCATACAGAGAGGTACAATCTTGATATATATTTTCTAAGGATCTGGGAATATTTTAGATCATTAATATAATGCAGAAACAAAGTATAGCCGAGCAGAGATTATTGGGAAGGCGCCAAATTTAATATTATGTGGCTTAATAAACTGGCGATTAAAAACAACCTTCATAGACCTACCTGATAGGAAATATATAGTAACTTATAAGACTCTGCCATCGATTCAATAGGTGGCGACTGTGTATAGCAATTACCCATATTACAGCATCTCTAAGGCTTTCGAGATATCTAAGGTGATCGCGCTCGACATATTTTGTTTATTATCAAACACTTCACTTAATCTATGCGTGAAAATATGTAAGAAATCTGCTGTGAATTTTGAGGAAAGGATATCAAAGTGTTTGTTGTCTAGAAGTTTGTTTCTGTTGTGCTTGCCAACAATTATCTTTATGGTGATAAATTTAAAACTTTTGCTAATGTGAATAAGGTGACTTATGGGGCGATATTGTGACGTAGACAAGGGCTTACCTACCTTGTCATACCCAGAGCATGCATTGGGTTCCACCGCTGGGTTTGTGATGCATTTACTCTTCAGGCAATGGTTGAACAACTTTCCAAGACTGGAGATAGTTATAGACCAAGGTTCTTGAGCAGAGATATTATAAGGATAAGCAACCTTCGCAGATTCTAGGATTTTGATTGGATAACATCTAAGCTGAAATATCACATAGCATGTATTCCCTTATGTGAGGGAAATCATTTAATGACTGACCCTTGTCGTCTAATATTAAGTTAGTCAAAATCCATTGAAAGATATTAGCCTTATCTGACGATTATAAGATAATCTCAGGTGTATTTATAATGGAGGGTGATAACGGTTTGCCTCTACTCGGAATTGTTTTGTAATTTTCCAGGAATCTAGTGATCCTTGCCTTGGACTGCCTGTGCATTGTGGCACTTTGTATTTTCCAGGGCTCTCTGAGAGTGATCGTGCCCTGTTCTGTATGGGACAATATTCTACTACACCGATTCCTCTAAAACAGAAAGCAGTAGTTGTTCGGACAAGCAATGAAAAACACATCCGGGCGTGAAATGAAGCTGCCTATTTAACTTCTGCTGGGATCATTTTGTTGGTAATAAAACACTCGATGATAAAATTCTTTCGTAAATGCCGGAGGTTGTTCTAGAAAACCTATTCTTGAAAAAAGCTGAAATAAGTCATTCTGCAATATCATTATTATTCAACTTGACTGTTTTCAAAATCTCCACCATTATTTCTGATATATAACTAATAATTATTAAGAAATTGCGTAATACACTATTTTAATATTTCTAATAATTTTTATTAATTCGATCTTTTAAGCTGGATCCATTTTAAATACATTTCTGTTAATTCGTTTTGATATTTGAAATAATTATCTAGCATTAACCATATTGCAGCACGCATCTTCTGAATCTTTCTAGGTTGCAGTGAAGAACATGGCAATTTTCTTCAATCGATTCTCACCTGACAATACATCTTTATACTGAATTTCTACAAGTTAACTGAAGTGTATTAAATGCTTTTTCAGTGATTAAAATTGTAAAGCAAAATACGTGAATAAATAAACACTTGATGCAAACGTTCTCAAATTCTTGTACAAAGTCGAACGCAATGAAAAATCGAAATCATTGGTAAATAAAAATCAATAAATCTACAGACAGCTTTTGAAACGGTGAAGCCACCGAATGAGTGCAGAAATGAAGAATCTGCAAATGACATAGTGGTGGCAGCCAACTAGCATTGCTTCCTCAGTTAAGCGGATCAAGGAATTTGTTTCAACTACTCGCGAAATTGTTACAAATATGCAATTCTTTTAAATATTTTTGAAAAGAATCTCTCGCGTCAACGATAAATCCTATCACTGTCATCATTGCTTGCTTTATCTAAATTAATTTTCCTGTGTGCGGCATTTTTACCAGGAGAATATTATCTGATGAAAGACGCGTTCTGTCTTGTCAAACTGAAGGAAGATGAATGGATGCGTGATGGAAAATGCCAAGTTTGCATTCTTTCAGAGTGCAAGTGCTGGGAAATAAGTAAAGATCCGCGATTTAACCGAGAAATATCCAATATCTGCGTACAACAGTTCTTATATTTTAAATAAAATAATTACAAAGAATAGAAATATTTGAAACAATTCGAACATGTTAAACTGAAGACGTAAAGGAAAATGTTGAGGGGTCCACCCCTTTTTATTCAAATGAACTCACCCAGTATATACATATACTACTGCAAGAGTAAGACGAGAGTAATGAGATAACAGCGCTCTAGGAGTCACAGTGAGCGAGCACGTAGACTCAGTAAGAAGTCATACAGCGATACGTCAATACCAAAGACTGTATATATATATTTTGCTACTAACCCGCATTCCTGGAACTACTAACCTGCTTACCATTTTGTATTATTACGTAAATACATTATTTTCATATATTCATTCCTGGTGTTTGTTATTTATTGGTACCAGATTTCAACCCGCAATCCACAACAGAAAAAGAATAGAATCAAAAGATTTCAAAATATGTTATTTTCTTGTGAATTTCTTTTGGAAAAACCGTGTCAACTTCGTCGCACGAGACAATGTTTCTCGCCAGAATCTCTCTTATATTTTTATAAGTCTACCATTCGTCTATTCATAGAATATTGATGCCACATCTGGACGGAAGCTTTAGCTCTGTATTTAGAGATTCTTGATAAAATACAAGGATGAATCTACAATGTTTTTGATCCTGACATGGCATCTGGTCTTCAGTACCCCCCCCCCAAACAATAAATTGGTTTCCCTATGAATATTCTATAAATATCTTCATAGGAATTGTTCTGATGAGCTTTCCTCTTTTGTGGCTCGACTTTACGAAGTATTAGTTTGGCATCTAGGTTTCATCATTTTACTTTTGAAAAACTTAAATGGAACTGAAAGTTTTATGTTAATTATTTCTTCTTTTGCAATTCACGCTTGTAGAAATCTCTCCAGCCTTCTTGATTTCTAATCAACATTGATCTTCAAGAATGAAAAAGTGATATATGCATTCTTATTTACTTATCATTTAATGTTCTCTCTCCTAAAAAATGTCGTCGTTCCTCCTCCTCCTCCTCCTTTGATTTATGATAGTACCCATTAGGTTAGAAATGACCTGATGACATTTTCCACCTGGGAAAAAAAATTACATAAACATAACCTTTCGTAAGGTTTGGGCTGTACTTGAGAGAACATTTTTTTGTAATTTTTTTTAAGGTATGGGCTTCTAGGGATCCGTTCAGTTATTCTATTAGAATCTTTTCCAAACATTCCGAGGACTCCAACTACAACGTGGATAGTTGGTGTTCCCATATGTCATTTTTGAGATTTCGATTTCAAGTCTTAATAATAATAATAATAATAATAATAATAATAATAATAATAATAATATTATAGGCATTGCCTTTATATTCCGAAAGCAATAAATATTTCTATATTAATCTCAATAGCTGTTTTGGCTTTTTGGTTTTCACACTCAAAGATTTCGTTGGCAGTTTTTGTTACATATATATTAAATGTCTCATTTATAATCTTGCTGGATATCATAAATTGAAAACATGAAAATCTTTCACTGCTTGAAGTTGAACATTTTAACTTGAAGAAAAAATAACCTTAATGACTTTATTTCTCAGGGCTTCGGGCAAATATAATCCATTGCTCTTCTAGATTCAAGAAGCCATTAATGATGATCGATGATTTACATTATTGTACCATTCTTGTTCATTTAGTTTATTTTTTCTCTACAAAACGGGAAATGCAAACAAGTAAGGTGACGATGAGGGACAAAGAAATCTCTGTATGCTCTCCGACATTGATGACTGATTTATGATGCTGATATTCGCAAGCCGAAAACCCTGGATGAAAAACGAACGACTGTTCCATGACATATTTATGATTTAATCATAAATCTTATTGCACGGATCAAGGAGGACATAAAAGAATCAGATCTTAAAAACAGAATAAATGAATGTCGTACTCTACAAAGCAGTGTAGATGATTATTTTTCCTTTACTTTCAAGATATAACATTCCAAAGAAGACATTATGGTTTCGAATTCGTATGAAAGAATGACGGTTTAGAATCTATCATGAAAAATTCAGAATATTGCAGTAATAAATGTTAAACACTTCAAATACCTCGCTGTATGGATCAGTTATAATAAATCTTGTATACGAGATTAGAAAACACCTTAAGATTCTAAAAATCAAAAACATTAACATAAGAATTCAAGTTATGTGCTTAAATAGCCCCGTCAGATCAAAACTCTAATATACATGACATTTAAAGCGTTCAAGCTGTCCAGAAACGCCTAAATCATCCTCTGTAAACGACCATTTTCTTAGATAAATGATTAAAATATTTTCGAGCAAATGAATGTTGGGTGTCATAAGGAGAACTATCTTTCATTGAATATCGTGGATTTGTGTTGCAATTTTTTTTTTAAATACATTACTTGATAAATATCAAAAAGAAATTATTAGCACATGTGCCTCGAAGAAAAAATGATGACACCCTACGTCAAACAAAATTTTGGCTTGTTTAGTGGCTTGTTTAATATTTCTACGCGGACAAAAACGAAACTGCTCTCTTTTAAGTGTCTGAGACAACGTTTTTTACCTTCCATCAATATGATTAATGCTAACCTCCAGAAGGGTGACTTCTTGCGTCTTATCAGACTAAGGCTTTCTACTGACATATATAGTATATTTAATCTAATGTTAAGTGTGCAGCAAACAAATTGAATGGTGCTATACAGTTTTCTCACGCCAGAGTTTATCTTACATATTTATACGAGTGCCTTTCATACTTGCTTTGAATATTGATGCCACATCTGGTCTTGTACTCCTGATATATATTGAGAGATTCATGATAAAAACCAAAGAAGAATCTGAAATATTATTGGTCCTGATCTGGCATCTCGGCATCAATCACTTATCCACCGTTGTAACGTTGTTTCTTTGTATCTTTTCGTTAAATACTTTTTATGGTAGTTGTTTGGATAAACATTCCTCTATGGTATCCACATTTTATGAATTAAAGCATATTACTAGATTGGCGGTAAAGTCTCATCAGTTTCATGTTGAGCTTCTAAGATGTAAACGTAAGTTCTATGCTAACAGGTTTTTCTATCGCGCTTGTGCCTTGGTGAACTTCCGCCTGACTTCTTGCTGCCTGTTGATCTTCAAAAATTAAATGCAGTGTCAATCGTTATCTTTTGTCTTTTATTCTTGTTATTTTATTTTCCTCTTTTCTTAATATTATATTTTTCGATGTTCTCTAACACTCAGTAACCCCTTGCATCTTAGTGGTTATATCGCCTTGCTTTGGGTGAAATGATTAAAAAACCACTACATGTAGCAATGATGGGTAGTGGATTGAATAAATTCTTTCTTTCAAAAAACCTGTTTTAATCGAAATATTTAAAATCTTCAACCAGCAATAACGTTAACTCATTGATCAGTCAGTTATGTAACATGCGTGATACACGCTTAGGCGATCATGTATCTTTCGATACATGACAGACGAGACAGATATTTTTTCCTGCAGTAGGTTGCCATTTCTTTCTGCGATAGATCAGTTGCCATCTCAGCCTATAGAACCCAGTCTGTCCTGCAATTTACCCATAGCTGGTGGGGGGGTAGGGTATTAGCGCGTAAATGAATGTAATGGATTTGATTGGAATTCGAACTCGGCTCTTCTTTGGTCAATAAAGGCTAATCTTATCATTAATCGTACCGAAGGACACAATGATTTTGCGAAGCCAGATTGTATTCTATGACGAATCTGTGTGTGATTAGATTCATAAAATATTAAATGTAATAACTTTTTTTCTTTCACCAAATTTGTTATCCTGTTTGCATTGGAAAATCCGAATAAATCTGCTTAGTAGGTGGCGAAATATACTACAATTTTTTTTGTTCTGTGGTTGTCATAAGCTTATTGTGTATAAAAATAACGTTAGATCTTATGCAGATCTATGCATCTAACTTGAATTAAGCGTCTTCCATGATATTGTCGGGCTTACGGCAAATATCACAACTCTTCTATTCCGATCAGTAAAGTTAAGCACCGCCGAAACTGGTCAGTACCTAGATAGTTGACCGCTCGGCAATGCCAGGGGATTTCAACTTTGATGTCCATCTGATGCCAGTAAATCGGGACGGGTTCGTTATATTCAATTATGTGCGAATAATCTTGGGAAAGATATAAATACACAAATCGTCAATAAAATACTCACTGTCATGGAAGACGATCTCAACGGCCAATCCGGTGGAAGAAGACAGCGCCATCTGGCTGGTGTAACCAGGACGGAACTTGACAGACAAAGTATGCGACAGCCTGATGCAGCCAGTTTTGTCACATCTCGCCTTTCTCAACCATCTTTGAGATGCGAAGGAGGCGTTACTGGCCAAGTATGTGGGATTCTCCGTCGTGCAGAGTTGTCTACCAAAATCAAATTCAAGTAAATGGCCTTGTCAAAGTCTCTTTGCTTCACAGCCATCACCGCCATTTGTAGAGAGAAAAGGAATCTCGTGAGAGGATGACGATACGGAAGCGAGCGGGTGCCAACGACAAGTACACACGTCTGAATTATAAAGAGATTAAACATCTAGAGAAACCATCCGAAAGTCAACACATTCACTCTATATCTCTGAGATTAGGTATTAGGTTTACTTACATTATCTATATTGTTTGAACTGTTATCCTCATCTTCATTGTCATATTCGCAACGTTTCAGTCGTTGTACGCTCCGGTTTTCTTCCGGTGATTGTAATTTCAAACGGAAAGATTTTTCAAGTCCCACGTGCCATGCCTCTCCCTGATGTCTCAGTTAGTTCCTTTTAACTTAAATTTCCTAGTTTGGTTCACCGCTGCTGTAGTCTGGTATGGAACTCATAAATCTTTGGGTCTAGTCACTGGATCTAACCAACATCTTTATCCACTGGTCCATGTGCCCTTGTGGAGATTTCCTGTGTATTATTTTCTGGGACTTATAGACCTAATGTCTCAGCAACCATTTTTATTAGTCCTCATATTGCAATTTTTCCGTTATTATTATTGCATTTTTACCAGAATTTATATTGATTTTTTTTTGTTTTATTCGTTGTTTTTCTCTAGTACTCCTTATTACAGGTTCCCATATTGTATTCATATATATGCTTGGTCAGCTCAGGAGATTCTTGTGGCCTAGCATATGTGCTGATTCCTTATGTTTTCGTATTTTCCAGTGATACTATTTATAATTTATCCATTATTTCAACCTCATCCTACAGGGTGCAGTGGACACCCTTTCCCCTTCATATGTGGTGAGATACGCCTGATGAGGATAGCAATCCGAATAATGTAATTAATATAGGCAACATATTCGTCTGCAAGGAAATATATTTGCCAATTAAAGAAAAATGAGAGAAATATAACAGGTGAAGACGAGGCTATAATATCCGGCCACAACTTTTCAATAACATGCACAATGTTCGTCGCAAACATAGACGACCAGAATTTGAATAAAAATTTACAATGCAATTTTATTATTATAAAAAGTATGAAATCGGGAATATCAGTGATGCGTTGTTTTTATGTTTACAAATCTTAACTTCATTAACAGTCTAATAAAGTATCAAAGACAATGTTGCTTCAGTATTCTCAATATCATCGGAAATCGTCTTCTTTTTCTCTTTGGCTTGAACATTCTCACAATCGCCCTTGAGAATTATACAACTTTTTTTTGTGTGATAAGGCTTCCATTGACTGGAAATTATCTCTGCCAATTACATATATCTTTTTCTATGTACATTACAACTATGGAACGTTATATTTCATTCAAATATATAATCTGTTAATGCATGACAATTATCTTACATTTAGCTATTCTACACTTAATGACCGTTTACGTTTCCGACGACCTGGTCAGAAAACGAGCTGGAAATGATGTGAATGCTTCTCCGTTCATAATACTCCTGTAATGGATTTGTGTCGACCAGCTTCAAATAGCTTCGTATCTGTAACATTTCTAATTTATTCATAAATGATTATGCAGTAGTGTAATATACTGAACTGTAAATCGAAAATAAGCTCTTTGTTCTTGTTGGGACATTAAAAATAATTTCAAATGTCTATGCAATAAATGCCAATGACATTGTGCCACATTTATTTTTCAATTAAAGTAATGCTACTCTCAATTTCTCATCTCATTTTTCTAAGGTATAAATGTCATTGTCAGTGTATCACGTTTTTCCATTCAAAAGACACAACTCTCATTAACTGATCTTCTTCCTACATATGATAAATGCCAATGTCTGTGTCACAATTTTTCAAGTAAATGGACACAACGCTCAAAAAGCCATCTTCTTCTTCTCTATAATAAATGCCAATATCAGTGTATCAAGCTTTTTATGTTAAAGGAACACAATTCTCTTCAGCTCATTTCATTTTAATAGAAAATAAATAGCAACGTGAAAGCGTCACACTTTTTCAATAAAAGGGACATGACACTCAATAGCGTATTTTCTTTTTCTATATAATAAATGCCACTGACGGTGTGTCTCTGTGTCACACTTTTTCAATTAAAGAGATACAACTCTAGATTTCAATAGCTCATGTTACAGAAATTTTGGGTACCAATTTTTCATTATTATGATTGTATTTGGTGATTTTTTTACATGATGTTTTGCGATGCTTTTTTGTATGATAACAATTTTTATAACTTGGATATAACTTTGGGAATAATTGAAATTAATTGCGAAAGACACACATGAAGTAAAAATAATTGTTTGTACGGAAAGTAAGAACCTACGCACATCAAATTAAATTAAGTGGCGGCAGAAGAAATAGTTGAACTTTTAAAAGGTAAGCTTAAATACTAATGCAATACTTAAAAGCAGCGATCAATTTTGAGTTCTCCTTCATGTTGTATGTGCCTATCTCATACGGCAGAATTATGCCTCACAAAAAGAAATCTCCGCACCCAAAATATAACTGCTCTTTAAAAAATTAAAATTAAATTTAAAACAAATGATAATAACGTAAAATTGCTTTTAAGCTATTATCATAAAAACTAGGCAATGATCATAAGCTATACAAAAATATCATAATTATACACTGATATATATCACTAAACGAGAAATAAAAACTGCATTCATCATTTATTACAAACATCCTCCAATACGATCCCTAGCAACGGTAAATAATGGTCACATTCATCAAGAAAAAATTCCTTAAATGTTCTGATCTGTGGCGGCCGAGCAAATGACACTATCCTCTCTATTGCTTCTTTTTGTGACGCAAGACAACTTCCGAAATTATTTCCTGAAAAAAGGCAGACACCAGAAACCAAACCATCTACAAGCAACGAAATAACAGGACTGAGGACAATGCCTAAAACCTCAAGGCTATGTGTGAATGGGCCGGTGGTGAAGAAGCAATCGAATGCTGCAACCCCTCCCCACCAGGATGATTCTCACAAGAGTAGGGGCAAATAAGCCGGTCCCTAAGAACCAGCAACAAGAGAGCCAACAAGAGAAGTCAGAGCAGAAACACGTTCAGCAGCAGTAAAGTGATCAATATCAGCAGCAGCAATACCTCTAAATCATCTATAGCAGAAGCCGGAGAGCCAACAAAAACAGGAGTAGGAACATCAAAAAAAAAAAAAAAAATAGCAGCTGGAGCTCTATCAGCAGCAACTAAACAGAAGATGGAGGAATTGTCCTCGTCACGGTCCTCCTCTTGACGTGAACAATGAAGAAAGTGAGGAAAAGGAAGGGAAAAATTTGAAAAAAGAAAGAGCTGCTGGAAGTAGGACGGAGAAGGTTTTGGACAAAGCCAAGTCCCAATCCTTCCCTGTTTCGCCAGCAAAAAAATGGAAACTTCCGGTCAAGGCACGACAAGGAACCTCCCCTTCTATGTCTCCTTCTTTTTCCTCTCCCAACCCCTAATAAAAAGAAAAAATCTTACACCAGAGGGAAAAGTCTGTCATGTGGACAAGAAACTCTGGAGAGGGGACTTTACGTTAAAAATGGTTCTCCTGAGACCCTTATTCAAAGTTCTGAGAAGAGAGGCTTAAGAATACCACAAGGTCCTTCACCACCGAATATAGCCAAGCCTAAAAAGTCGAAAGCTCTCAAGGATAGACTGTCCCGGGGCGGATTCTAGGTGATTCCCTAGAGATAAATTTAACGAGGCAGGATCTGGAGCGAGCGTTACAAGGTCAGATGGTTTGGCATAGATTTCACGAGATTTCTAACGAAAACTTGAATATGGGCGTAGAATTCCGCAAGGAAGAGTTCCGTCAAAGTTACAATCGATACATTATTGAAGTCAATACCTAGGATTAGCATATTGTGAGGTTGACTGATGACACGTGCTTGGCATTTCAAGAGCCGTTTGACCAATGAGACAAGTGTCTGTGACGACGAGATTAGAAGCTCTTTGATTGACATTTCTCGCGATGTTGACGGAGCGTTAGCAATCAGTTGCCGAGATTTGGTTAAAAGCGAGCTGATTTGTGCTGCGATGGGCTGAACAATTCAGAGAAATCTGCACCTGATCCGTACGATACTAGAGGGTATAAAAGATGACGAGCAAATCATGCTGATCAATTTGGATCAGCCCAATGTTTGACCATCGGTACCAGGCTGCTGCCCTTGTATGCCACCGGATACAAATCCGACTTATGCAGCTGGATTAACCTCCTATATCGCTCGGCCAGTGCTGTAGTAGAGCTGAACGGAAAGCTTATGCGCTGTCTCTGTCGCCCTACTTTACGCTTTGGCTTTGGAGCCTCTCTTTCACCGGCTAAGTGACAGGGCGTGCAGTCCGGACCTACGTGGAATCGATGTCCCTAGTGGGGTTCAAACCAGTATACATTTCTGAGTCGTGCCGCAGCGACATTGAGGTGGTACAGAAGGCGCTTGAATTGTACGACAAGGTCACGGTGGCCACAATCGCAAGAAGTCTTCCAGCTGAGGTTTAGTTGCCTAGAACTAGGTCACTCTTCCAGGCCCTTTGGTTGGACAGACGCACACATTGGCCATATTGGAGTGTGGTTCTTGCCCAGGCTTCAGCTAGAGAAGAATTGGTTGGAGGCGGTGAACGGTAGGGCTGAGGGGTTCGCCATGTACGTCTTTCCCTTCATAACTGACTAATTGTCTGTACTGCCACTCTAAAAGGACCGTAAGAATGCGATCGATTGCCTACTCTCATCCTTCTTGTTGGGTTGTCGCAAGCGTAAGGGCTGAGCACCGTCGTAATTCTCGAAATCAGTTGCGTATTCTCCGAGAATATCGTGCGGCCTTTAGGGTCATTTCTCAGTCATATGAACTTTCACGGACTAGGAGACTTATATCAAGAATTAGTGGAGGGGGTCGCGGAGAATCCTCTATGTGGGTCGATCGTTTAGTCGGCGATCGAGTGACGCCCTTTCTGATCTTAGGCGACAGCGGCAGATTATCTCAGCAACCCTGAATTTTCGCTTACCTGGCGATTGATACAGAACATGCTATCTCTGAATGGCGTAGTCTTCAGAGGGGGGGGGCTGGAGAGATTTACACGACTGTGATTGATCTAGACGAAACCGATTCGCACGTCTTCTACCACTGTGCTCAGACTTCTGGAAGTATGTCGGCGAGTTGACGGCTCATATCGATCCCGAAAATTTCCTGTCCATATATCTCGCATTCGCGTACGATGATCTGTCGTCACCGTTACCTGGGGTCAAACGGATGGCGTTTCTGACGTTGCAAGCCGTGGTAAGTATGGTGGTTATGGACATCGCAGGTGGAGGGAATCTTGCGATACGAAAGCTATTCTTCTAAGAAACTTGTCGAATTCATTGGGCATCAGCTCAAGATGAAGATCAGAACTGATTGAAAGCGTTTGTCATCGACAGATTTCAGTGAATGTTAGGTAACTATGGCGAGCCTGGTTCGTTTGAACGAGCCCAACCTCGATTTTATTTTTAATTCCCCTTTGACAACGGGGCGGTTTACTGTTGAACACTCCCCTGGTTAATATAGAATCTATTTCTTGGCCTAGTTAATGCCAGTAATTGGCGTTTCAAGCCTGGTCTTGGCTTTTCCTTTTTTGTTATGATACAAGTCGAGATTCCCAACCTTCCCTGTTTGTTTTTGACCAACACTTTAGTCTTCACTCGATCAGGTTTTGATTTTCCCAAGCCGATATCTATTTTATATTTCCCGTTAGTGATTGGGCTGTTTGATTCCGTCTGAAACCAGAATACAGAGATCACTCTTATTTTTTGTGGGGTGGATCTGTCCTATTAACAGCTGTTATTTTTAGTTTGAAAGATTTACTTATTTAGTTTTTAGGGTTCATACACCCACCTCATTCCATGCTATCCTTCTTTTATATATATATTTGTGTAAGGACATTTCTACATAAAAACGTTTTTATGCCATGAAGTATTTTCGTAATTTCTTTGTGAATCTGGGGTATTGTGGTATATGTTTTAGTAAATGCTGAAAGAGGATTTTTTGTAGTAAATGAGTAAATTATAACCGATAGATGGGTCGTGAATCTGATTAGCTAGGTCGAAGATAATTGATGTTCATCAACCTCACCCCACTTCCACTTTTTTGGCCCTTTTTCGCAGTTATTCTATTTAACAGTAATAAATGATAGATAAGGCAAATAGGAAATGTGTTTTTGATCAAATATGTGTTGTTTTCTGTTTCAGTGTATATAAGCTTTCTGATTGGGCAACGTTGAATGATTTGCTGAAATATTTCCATGTATTCATTTTTTTCAAACATAATGTTTGATAAGAAAGTGCTTCTGCTGCTAAAAGAAGCTGTAAGATCTGGCCGAAGAATGTTATAAATTTTCAAGAATTACATAAGAAAAGAAGAATTGTTTTAGTAGAATGATAAACACATGCTAAACCAATGCATAATCCAAATTCTGGGTAGCTAACTGTTCCTTGGAGCATCGATCAAAAGGAATGAAAGAACGTCTAAAGATGAATTGCTAAGGAAGTAACAATTTTATAGCAAAAGAAAATAAACTTCCCAAATTAATCAACTCAAGTCATACAATGTAAGCTGGTTTTAGTGCAAAACAGCAACTCAATTCTTAGAGGTGAACAGACAGCGTAACGTTTCATAAGATTTCATTAAAATAGTGAAGACTTGATAACTTACACATATCGGAAGTGTTAAATAAAAAGACCTGGTTTGGTTTGGTTTGGTTTGGTTTGTTTTACGGCATATCAATATCAATGGACTATTTAATGTCAACAAGCTTAACATAAACATCCTTCAAGAATTCATTGCTAGTAATCATTTTTTTAAAAAATCAATACATTTTTTATTAAAACATATTTTCACACTTTCATGGTGCTTTGACCCCAGTTTGGGTTTAACTATTTGCCCAAAGCTTAGAGGTGCTACCACCCCACGTCAGGATGGACCTGTGAACACCAGAAATTAAAAGGTGGTTCCACGCTCTTCAAGATGCGGATGCAGTTTATCGTCTTGTCTAGGACGCCGAATTTGGGGGTGGGTGTCTTTCCCCTCTGCAAAGGTGCATTCGATGTATACAGGACGGCAAAGAGAACCGGTACACCTAGTATGCATCACACTCTCCAAACGAAGCACTTAGCGTTTTGAATTCCGAATTGGCCTCTTTGAATACTTGACAACAAAGGCTAAAGAACCAATTCTTACCTGTTATTTGACCCGTAGCTAGGAACTGACGAAAACATAGGGTTCATAGATTTATTAAGGGTATTTGCGCATAAGTGAATTTTATTAAATCAGCATGAATACGAATGCCGGTCTCCTACTTCTCAGTCCGGCTTAATAACAATTATACTAACCGCAAATAAATTTGGGAAATATAAGAATCCATATTTCGTCGCCCAGCTACGCGCTAAATGGTAGGAAAGATTAGCAATTTACCCTTGTTTGGCAGCCAATCTAGAAGAAAAAGCCTGAATTATCAAGTAGAGCCTTATATACCTATGTCTTTGAATTATTTAGACAAATTTTGTTTTTTATTTTATATATATATATATATATATATATATATATATATATATATATATATATATATATATATATATATATATATGGACACTGGGTTCTATCTGTTTGTGTCGAAAGTCTGGTTTATGCTGCGCGTTGCCCTCAATGTCCACTTTTATATTTACATACGCTCTAACCCTGTTGTTGACTAATTTAAAACCCATAAATACATTATAATATATATATATATATATATATATATATATATATATATATATATATATATATATATATATGTATATGTATATATATGAATATATATATCGAACATAAAAATATCTTAAAATAATTGTCGGACTTTGACCATTTCATAATGTTTGAAGTCATTTGCTTACATTTGCATACGCTTTGAGCACATATGAATTTACGTGAGAGATTCATGGAAGATTGCAGTTTAAAAGCAGTATAATCGACCTTGCTAATCGAACGATCCTGTGTGGACCAATCGGTTAATACGCGCCAGCCTATATGTGGGTTCCTTATAGGATACAAGTTCAAATCCTGTCGGTGGACGAATATCTTCTATGATAATTTCTCGGACATTCAGGCCGGTAAATGCCATTAATACTGTGTATTATAAACAGAGCATTTACTTAAATATTTGTATCGATAAAAAGTATGTATAAACATAAAATTGTCGGGCTTTTTCCATTTCGTAATATATATATATATATATATATATATATATATATATATATATATATATATATATATATCCGAGTTTATTTAAACTTGCACAAAGAAATATAGTGTTCTGTTGGTCGAGAAGGCAACTTTACTATGTTATCTTTATTCTACAGTATTGTCTTCGTGAAACATTATTTTGTTTTGATCGTGTGTTTTCATATTTGATGCCGACTATATTTCTTGACGAAATAATTGTTTGCCTTTAAATAGAAAATGCAAATTAATGAAGTGAACTTTACGCACAACGAAAACCGCAACTACAATCGGCATCTATAAATGTTTGAGACTAAGACACAATAATGTTAAAGAAATGAAAGACTGTTTTGCATTTATCTTTGGATGAAGGAAAAAAAATCAGCATATAGAAAAATAACCGCGAAGCCATTTTAGAGCAGACTCAGCCATCCAACCGATATTTTAATCAATAATTCTTCATAGTTTTACGTTACGCAGATGAAATATCTTTTGTTTAGTTTTTTAAGTGTTCGTGACCACATAAAAGCAAATGAGCGTTACTTCGTGATAGAAAGGAAGCATAGCAAGAAAAAATACCTTAAAGAACAAGCAATTATTTGTCGTAGTATTAGTAGTATTATTTTTGTTGCTGCTGTTGTTGTGAGTAGTAGTAGTAGTAGTAGTAGTAGTAGTAGAAGCATTTGTAGTATCTCTTCTTTCGCAGGGTTTTCGTTTTTAAACGGATGTCTCTCATTTTTGGTGTCCTCCATCAAGCCGTACGATCTCAAAAATATTGCACATGTCAGAGTGTATTTGCAGAGCCAAGCATCGAAGATTTATTAAGACCTTCTTCTTCTCTTCTTCTTCGTATCATTATTATTATTATTATTATTATTATTATTATTGTTGTTGTTTCAGATAAGATCACAATATCTATTAATTAGTTCATAAATAACAGCCGATAACCAGAATCTGTTGGTACCATTGCACTAGTCTTCTGACTTTAAAGTTTCACAATTGTTTCAGTTTTGTTATTGTCTTTCCTAATAAGTTTCCTTTCTCTAATTGTTCCACTGAATAATCAACGACAATATTTTCTTTATCCAAGTATTTTTTCTGTCTATCAGAGTGCCAAGTAGAACAATGACAACTGGTATGATTATGACATTTTTCAACTCCCAAGGCATTTACTTTACTTGTACATATTGCAAGAGACAATAAGTTTTTTCGCAATCTGAAAATGCTAGCAGATGTTGAGTTATGCAAGAAGAAAAAAGGAAAATTTAATTTTTGAAGGGAAATCTATAAAAGATTTGAAAGATAACCATGAGATTTTAGTTTGTTTTATTTTTCGTATACTTTATGGTTACCAGGAATTTGATCCACATATTAGTCTGCTTCTTTTTATAGGATACCAAGCGTCCAAATAACAACTGATAATGTTGTTGTCTTTCGATGCCATATTGTACTGATTTCGATCATGAGCTCCTTATATTATATTATCAGGCATTTTCCAAGATGTATGTTGTTGGCAGTGGATGCAACATCGGTCAGAAGACGTGTTTTTCATAAGTTTTTTTTTTACAAATATCTGATCGATTTGCCCCGATTTCACTCACACTGGAATCACTAAAATTTCAGAGGATGGTAATCGCATCATATTCTACAAATTACAATGGCTTATTCTCACATCATTTCTCGTTGTGAGAACATCAGCAATTAAAAGGTGGTTCCACGCTCCTCAAAACCTCCTGATCAGAGACCTTGCTGTTGGACATAGTTTATCTTCTCGCCCAATATGCCGATGTAGTTTATTCTCTTACCCAGGACGAGGATGTAGTTTATCGACATACCCAAGACGGTCTTTGTAAAGGTGCTTGAATGCATGACAGATTGGACAATATATGCATTGATCAGGGCTATGATACAGTTGCAAGTAAGTTGCTGGCACAAATCGACCACATCCAAACATGATTGTTCAGTTGTCTCCGAATATTCTCCATATACGGGTTAAACTAGTCTGCTTTTAACTACTAAGATATCACATTGGTAGTTTCACATTAAAAGGCATTGATCCTAGACGTTATAAATATTTCTGTTTTTGATTTAAGACCAGAATCACTGATGGATTATTATTATTATCTATATCATTATTGAATTTTCAATGATGATCAAATTGTTGCGAGTATCCTCAATCCTACATGTTAAATATTTATAATTCATGGTTCTACATGTTTGCATGGATCAGATATAATATATTTAGTATAGTAGATAAAGAATTGCAACATTGAATAGGGTGGACTCCAGGCGGCTTTTTGTAACAATGCAAATTGCTGCAAAATCAAAACATTATTCTGAAAATCCGCCTTATATTCTTAAATATCCTCCTCAGAAGGAGACTTTCACGTGGATGTTCTACATGGATCCGAACTCCTTCAAGACAATCTGAACTGCTAACCGTATACAAGAGCTTTCTCAGATCAGGGATTAATAATTGCTTTGTGTATGTGATGTCTATGGGACTTGGCGAAGATTACAATTATTCGAATATTATGAAGAAGCGCTACCAATTTATAAACAAAGATCTATGTCAAATAAGAGAAACCACATCATATCAGGATATTCTACAAAAGTAACTAGGAATGTTATGTCTATCTTGAAGAAAAGATAAAGTCATAATCAAGATGCTGACATTCCACATACTTCAAATAAATGTTTCGAAAGAAAATCCAATCATTTCTGGAAAGAGCGATAGCAGTTACTGGATTTGATAAACCTATTTTCTTTAAAACCCTTTGTAAGAGAAAGGTTTTATAAAATTCAACATCCAGTTGCACAGACCTCTCGGTCAATGAATGCTGACTATTGCCTCATAATGGATAATATTATCATTAACGTTACTGAAGGTAAAATTTCAGAAATTACATAGTATATTACCGCTCATTCCACAATGTGCTGATTATTTAAGTAATGATTTTTTTTTAATTGTCTTTTTTCATCTTCCAATTCTATTTTGATATTTTAAAAAGTCTTCAATATTTATGCAAACATATGACAGGTACAAATGTAATAATGCACAATCTTTTTAAATCTATACTAATGTTAGATATTTTTTCCAGGTTTTAACTTTCCGATTTTTCTCGATCTGTGAGAAAAAGTGCTAACCAAACGAGAGAAATTATTATTATTTTTTTTGCTTAGGATGTCAATATTGAGTTTCTTGTCTACATTGCAACATACGTCCAAACAATTATATTCCATATACGCTTTGTCGTTTTCCTAAGACGATTTATTTTTTCGCATCTATCATTGTTCCAAATGATAAATTCCAATGACGTCATCTTTCCCATCAATCATGCTTGTTGTTCGTCTTCTATATGAGCTAACTTACTGTATTTAAATAGATCACTACTTTACTAGAACTGAAATGTATAGATATATTTCGAAGGCAGCGAGAATCGGGGCATATTCTTCAAACAGGAGAGTCGCCTCTGCGCCTTTCATCTGGAGCATCAATTGGCTATCAATGCCACAGTTCTCACCCGTGCACAGTTACCCAGCCTATATGCCCTTCAACAGCACCGCTGGCCTGGACATTAATACAGTATAACTGATAGGAGGATGCTTAAAGTCTTTCTGTCCGGAGTACTGTACACAACATAATGGCGACCTCATCGTTTCATCAAGGTCGTCTGGCGTGAGGGCGATGGACATTGCTACAGAGAAGTGGGAAAACGCCACCAACGTTCAGCCACGCTGGAGACGTGATTTAAAGCGAGGGATGGAGCGAAGAAAGAAGAGACTAAGGCTTTACGCCGGAGAGAACTGTGTTCGATAGAAAGAAATCACGGAGACATCGAGCTAAAGCGTCGTCAAATGCAATCGTTGCAATCGAGGCTGTCACTCTCGTGTGGACATGTACAGCCATAATAGAGCCAATGCTGCCTTCAACAGATGAAGCATAAATCTTTTGACACAGATCCTTGGTCTTCAGAGACCAACGGATGCCACATATGTCTTAAAGAAACATTAAAATTCCAATCCCAATTTTCTGTCTTGCGTTGAATGCTTATGTATTTTAACGGTAACCAAAAGAGAAATTGACGAGTCGCGTTCAAATTATCCCTGGCTTCGTTTTGTTGTCTTTTGCACATATAACTTTGGAAAATGGCGGAATCCAGCTTTATTCTATTCCGCTACCACTTATGGTTTAAATAATACGAGAAATTCTTATCTCTTTTTCTGGCTATTAGTAAATCAATGAGAAGTGAATTAATTTCAAAACCAATCTCAAGAGACATTGGCTCCCGTAAGGTTATATTACACTAGACGCCTTCCTACAAATATATTAGTGCACACGTGAAGTGATTAGAATGCGTTGATGTCTGAGCGTTTATAAATGGATATGCGGAAGAGAAATGTTGCTGTACATCTTATATAAGAGATGCTATTTTTATTATGTCTTGTTCGATATAAAAACAATTATATATGGTATTATTAAGGCTCACATCAAATTCGATCCGTATAGAAGGTGTTACTTTTGGTTTTCATATCACAGCAAAACACAAGGAATTCCTCAAAAATTAAATGATATTTATATACTTTGTTTTTTTTTGAAAGTGAAACTACCTCTTGTCTTGCGTCACGGCTATAAGAATGGATATTAATCTGTTAATATCTAGCTATCTACCTAGCTAGCTATCCAACTCAGTCAGTTTCAATCTATCTAACAGTCTGTTCATATATACCTATCTATTTATCTAACAATCAATCAGTTTCTCTGACTCGGTCTTTTCATATCTCTCTCTCTCTCTCTCTCTCTCTCTCTCTATATATATATATATATATATATATATATATATATATATATATATATATATATATATATATATATATATAACAGAAGGTCAATACAAAGTAAACCAATATTATTTATTTATTTTAGGATATTATACCGAAAATATATCAACATTGCTACAAATTGCAGTCATGTTTCGATGCGTATCCAGCTTATTAGGCGATTGTAAATTACTGGCTAGTGAACGATTTATTTAGATTTTTACCAAAAAAGTGGCTGTGTTTTGATTTTAAATCTAAAAAAATTCTTTACTCGCCTAATTTACAATCGCCTGATGAGATGTTTTCGGTTTAATATCCTAATATCTATCTATCTATCTATCTATCTATCTATCTATCTATCTATCTATCTATATATATATATATATATATATATATATATATATATATATATATATATATATATGTGTGTGTGTGCATCTGCGTGTGTGTACCTATGAGTGTGTGATTTTGCGCGTGGAAAATAGTATAGCGAAATGACATATTACAATGATCACTTTCTTTCCATTTAATTCTTATGAATGAGATTTTATTTTCCTTTTTAGCATCGGCTGATTTAAAATCGAAAAGATTATTATAGTCGGCGCCAATGTACCCTGGAGCCTGCCTAGGTTAAAGCAAATACATTTGCAAAGAGTTTTCAATCATTTTCTAAAGAAAGATCTAGTGTAAATATAACACGGATAATAATCAATACGGAAAAACTTCGAAAGAAGGTTGATCTTCCTTAAGAGTCTGGAAATTACATGCATTCTCGAAAACAGATATTAATAATGCCAAAGCAGTGAACACACACACACACACACACACACACACATATATATATATATATATATATATATATATATATATATATATATATATATATATATTCAATGCGTCCCGGATTAAATTATAACTCATTATAATCAAACATGGCAGTTTCATTTTTTTAGTGGCATATATATATATATATATATATATATATATATATATATGCGTTCAGGTATTCAGTTCTTGACCTCAGGGATATAGCGTATAAAGAAAATAAAATAGAAAAAAAAGAGACATTTAGGTGAACAGCCAGTAGCGACAGTCGGTTTCATGCTTAAACGTAATCGTTAGGCCATTATACCACCTAACCTTTGCTTTCAATCATGAAAGAGACTGTCACTGCAGGGTGTTGACCGCTCTCTCTCTCTCTCTCTCTCTATATATATATATATATATATATATATTATATGAATTATACGTAGTAGACATGTCTTTTTTATATGAGGAAACCTACGTCTACCGGCTTGTGCATTCGTGAGCCGTATTCAAGGAATGCGCATTCCTGCAAGTTTCAGATATGTAGCCCTTTTAGGGGCAACTACCATATCGCTCAGTATGCTTTTAGTGCTCTCAGCCACAAATGAGCTCATGGGAAAGTAACCATAATTTATCCTAATGAAGGAAATTACTTCTGTCATTATAATATCCAGAAGCCTGTATCTAATATATTTGTTTGTATCTGAAACATAAACACAATACATTCTTGAAAATTAATACATTTTTATATAAATTCCAATATTATTTCTTTTAAATATATCGGTTATAGTCAGTGTTTACACCTGCTGGAGTTGACATCTCTTTGTAAAAGAGTATAATGATCTTTTAACGGATTACGACTTACGTATGTCTTTAATAAAAAATTAATCAATGAGTACACTTCGGCAGGGTTCGAAATCACGCCCCAGCGTGCTGTTATATAGTTACTGTTGATCAAAGTTATTGGCAGTGTGTCTAGCGCTAACAAAACTGGCGGAGCCTATTCCTCTCTATGTCAAACCACATTCAATATCCTTCAACTTGAATTGTCACCTTGGTTACGATGTGACCGTTGATTTTATTGGGTTAACAAACCGCTTTCCATGTTATTCCGTCTAGAGGGACATGCCACACCATAGATGATGGCATATGTAACTATAGAACTTAGTTTTTCTCATTATTTTTTTTTTAGATAACCGTTAATTCTGAAAGAATACCATCAACTTTTTGAGACGTCTAATTTTTAATCTGTGGCGGCATGCATACCTGACGAGCTGAAAGAAATATTCATAGATATATGATTTGTTTTTTACGGTTTATCAACCATTTAATAATTATTTAAGGCCGAAAAATATTTTGGGTTTTAAGAATAATTCATTCTTTACATTCAAGCGATCTGGGAGAAAGAAAGGGAAAACGAAGAAGAAAGAAAAAATAATACGAAAACAGGTCATAGGCGAGCACACACGCACACGGCTGATAGATAGCAGGTGTCGAAAAAGATTTAGGTCACCTGCAAACAAGCATCTGACCGATTTCCGCGGGTCCACGAAAAATGGAAGTTTGTTATCAATTGGATGTCAACCAAGGGAAAAGAAAGAAAGGAGGAAATGAAGAAACAATGTTTAGGGACAATGAAAATATTGATAAGTAACAAGTGGGAAAGTGTGTCGTTGGAATGATAGTAAAGGTCTAAGTGGGTGGGGAAGTGTATCTAAGGATATGAAGACAAACCGTTAATACGAAAACATAGACAGTCTTCAGAATTAGAAAAAGCCCACACAAAATGTTGTCACTGGCAAAATTTTTCTTTTGACAGAATAAATGCCGGCCCTGCGATAATAAAGATTTTTGTTATCAGACCTTCGAGCGGAGAGAAAATGAAATATTTTTATTCCGCTTCAGAAACGCCAACGAGTCTGAGAAATTCCTTTCTTAGATCATATCCAATTAGCGATAAACTGCTTGACAAATACCACGTGTTAAAAAGCCGAGAGTGTCATCTCAGTCGCTCATGATAAGGGCGATTTAAATTAATATTTTTGTTTTTTAAGCAAGGTATTTCTTTCCGAAAACAAAGCCACATATTATCCACGCCCGACTAAGACGTCATTGGTTAAATAGATCACATGACATACGAAGGAGGAGGGAAGATACCCGACCAGGACCTCATTGGCCGAGAGCGGTCACGTGACGCACGATGAAAGTCGGTCGACGCCCCTGTCAGAAGTGTAAGTGTGAGGAGCCGATACGAAGAAGTGGGGAAGCGGGCACACGCTCCTCAGAGGCACAGTAAGGGAGTGGGAGTGAGAGTGAGTTACCGAAAATGGAAAAGAATGAAAAATCCCTAACCAGAAATAAGAAGGGTGGATACGTATTTAGAATTATCGAAGAACCCCTGGCGCCGACAGACCCACCCCAGTTTTGACGGCGTCAATAAAAACGAGACCCCAACCGACAGAAATCAGTTCAGCCGCGGACGGCAGGCGGAGTGGAACCGTGGACGGTGGCCCGAATTCGTTCGCCCACTTTGCGGGCAGGAGAGGCCAGTTCGTTTGGCCTAAGTGAAGAAGTTCGTCCGACCCAAGCCGAAGAGAAGAAGTTAGTTCGCGCACCGACGGCGGAGATGAGTGACCAGTAATTCAGACTCTGGAGAGAAGTTCAGTTCGTTCGACCCAAGCCGGAGAGAAGAAGTCAGATTGAGCCGCGGACCCTGGCGAGAAGTTTTGAACCTTGGACGACAAGCAGAGATGAGCGCCCAGTGTTGAAACCGCGTCAAGATAGCTGACCAAGATTCACGCACACTTCTGGACTCTTCTTCAACCAAGAACAAGTAGTTTGAAGAGCGACTTAGAATCAAGACCACAGAAATAAGTTTTTTCGACTTTCGTCCAAAGACACACCGAAACACAAATTTCTTAGAGAGCAGACAACTTGAAGCCTTAAAGTTGCCTAGTAAAAGCGTCGTGCCACAATCCACAGAACGGGTCGGGAAGTAGACATAGTCCTATGTACCGAGCAAATAGACATAAAAAGTTTGTTACCTTTTTCTTTGATACTTTGGACCTTGTGAGTTTTTATTTTATTTTCTTTTATACATAATTGTGTGTTATCACCCCCGTTGAACTCAACTTGCATTACGGCCCCAACCCCTGTTTGATCTCGTCTGTCTAAGATCAATTCACAACGTGGGTAGGCAGACTGGAGATAAGTGCAGTTACCCTGGTAACCAGGCGTTGGAAGCGGGTTGGGAACGGCGAGGCTGGTATCAATCTAACCAAAGGGTTAGAACGTCACATTTGGAGCAGCGAGGAGCGAGCAGCTGACGCCGCGGCGAAGACGTCACAATCCTGCTAAGTGTATACCAACCCTCCTCTCCGTAGAAAAGCCTTGCAGAAGTACAGGTTTCGTCAGCGATGGCCAGACTATAATGTAAATGGTACTGGGCTACTTGATGCCCGTGACATAAGAATTTAATACAAGAAAAAATAAAATAAATATATGTCCAAAATTAATGACTTTATAAATATATGAACAAGAAAAATATAGTGTCTTTCATGCATAAGTGAGGAATAAGAGTTAATGGATAATAAAATATGAACATATATTCACTGGTGAATTAAGTTTCATGATTTCTATCGTTTTAATTCTTTTCATAATGTTTACAATCTTTTAGCAGAAACAGTTAATTTCTCATTAATATCCTGCGCCAAAAATTAAACTCTAATTAAGTATATTACGATTTAATTTGAAAGTGAATAGTTTCAGCCAATTTAAAACGGACATTCATAACCAGAGGCTTATCCTCCTTGAATGTTTAAGGTTAGAATTAATAGCGAGCGCCTGAAGCATCCAAGAATGGAAAAACCGAGAAGTTTGAGTAGTTTTTGTCTATAGCATAAATTAAATTTGGAATCATTTCTATTCCGTCTGAGTGGGCGTTCGAATGAGCCGAATCCTTGCTTTTGAATGCTAACTTGTGAATTCTTTTTAGAACTATGGAAAATAACCCAAATAATACAACTCATAGGAATAATTTCAAAAGACGATTGTTTGAAAATAACAAAATAACTTTGGACAAAGCAGGACTAAGAGTCTTGTAAGTTGAAATACTCATTGTTATTTGAAAACGAACATAAGTTTAAGTTATTGTGGGAATACATTCTGTGGTGAGAAAGATCTATGAATTTTGGGGCATAATGACAGCAAAGTTGTTTGGGGACGTAAAACAGAAACACAAAGACTAAATTTCAAAATGATGAACAGAGATTGTTTTAATATAGTTGGTTTAAATTTAACTGTATTTGTTAGAAATCTGAAACTGAAGTGCGTCTTAGAAATATATGCATGTAATTGAAAAGACACACAAGAAGCATAAAACCGAGTAACCTGCAACTACTTAAAGATTATACAGTCACGTACTGCAAAAATACCCGTAAATGTTTGTAAAATAATTGCTGAAATATTAGAAAATATTATAAATCAAAGAGATGTACACTTGACGTTTACTTTTTACTTGATATTAATTATGGATACACCATTTTTTTTCTTTTCTGTACACTCATTCAAAATTATTTTTTTTATGTATATTTTTTAAGCATTTCACCCCAAGCAATGAATAGCATATTGCAGAATTCTGGTAACAGGTAGCGGGAAGACGAATATGCCACCAAGGGCACTTTCCCTCAGCTCAGGAAGGCTCAGGTCCAGTCACGTGAGCTGGAAAAAAAACTCTACAAAAATTGTTCAAGTAGGGTCCCGATGTTGCTTCTCCCCATCTTTATATATGGTCCTCAAGTCAACATTCATGACGGACGACGGTGGAATTATAGACGGACGGATTACATCCAATGTAGGCTCTGTTAGCCTAGGACAATCCATCGGGGTCCTGACAGGACAGGAGTGTTTCCTTTCTGGTTGCACGAACCCTGGACGCAGACCTTGTCCATATCAATGAGGATGGAGGTTATCGTGTCCACTAAAAAAAAAAAAAAATGGAAAAAGTAGTTCGTTTTAGATCGTTGCGTGTTATACATCCAACGACCAAACGGAGCACGACTTAGTTTTTTTTTTTCTTTCCATCAGCTGGCGCTGTTCCTGATGAATTTGTCGGGTTTTGTCTTGTCGGTGTTGGAATAAAATCTTGAGTAAAATCATAGATCAGTACGGGGAACTAGCGGGAGGTTGACTGATCGTAGCCTGGTCGATGATTTTGGTCTGGTCGATAGCTACCGAGTCGATCATCAAGGGCGGGAGATGTAGTCGTGGGTTCTTAAGTGGCCGTCTAACCAGTTAGCCAGCTACCTGGATAGAATGTTAGTGAGAAGGATCGAACTATATTTTCTAGATTGTCTCACGTTCCACTTGTAAGGCTATTTGGACAACAGGCTCATCTCTGTCCGCTTGGCGTTAAACTCTAGGCTTAGAATGGTTGAATACTAAAAGTTCAGCTTGTTCCTAAAGGACAGGGGAGACTTCCGGCAACAGCTGACTAGTTTAGTTCAGTGGGAGTTAGTGGGGCGTTTATTGGAAATAACTGTTGATAGAGGCTTAAGGATAGGATTAAGCTTTTCACAACCGGATATAGTCAACATCTCGCTCTAGATATGGGTAAAAAGGTGAAGGCGCTTAAGGATAATCTCGTCTGAGCTGAGATTGCGTTGGTGGGGATTATGTTCCTATTTCATTGGGAATGATTGCAAAATATATTCCCCTCCCCAGTTTATAATCAGAAGCACAAAAATACATGCTTGGAATTCTTCATATTCAATAAGATAGGCCAATTGTCAGTGTCCTTGGCTCAGTCCCGATCTGTCTTGCCTTGAAGTCAGAAGGATGTGTTCGTTTATCCGAATTTTCTCTAATTGTGCAAAACCCAATTCTTAGTTTATGAAATTTTGCTATATTATTGTTATTTTGCTTTATTACTTTTAATCTGCCATGCATATATCGTTTGCTTGCTTTTTATTATTAATTGTTTGATTTACTTTGTTTATTGCAAACTTTGTTTGTTCCGTTTGTTGAGTAATTCTGGTATTTATTTACATTTAACCATGGCCATACCCTCTACATTATTTGTTTAATCTCTAATCTTGACAAATCGACATTCTCGCAACTTGCAATCATCTAGTTTCATAATCTGTCTATATTTCTGAGATGAGGTATTATGTACACTATTTGGATTATTTGGACTATTGTCCTCATTTTTGTCGCCATATTTATTACAACGTTTCGGCCGTTGTACGCTCAGGCCTTCTTCAGGTGGTTGGAATGTAGAACTGAACCCTTTATTTTGCTCAATGGGGTAGACTGTTCTAGTTCCACGTGCCATGTTTAATGGATGTCAGTTATCTCCTGTTAATTCGCCTCTCCAAGTTCTCCACTGCCTTAACCGAGTATTGAACTCGTACACTTTGGGTCCCATCACTGGATCTAGCCACGCCTTTATTCACTTTTCCATGTGTCTTTGATATAGACAGATGGAAATTCTTAGTTTGTGAACTTTTTGCCATATTACTATTGCTTTGCTTTATAACTGTCAATTTGACTTGCATATATTGTTTGCTTGATTTATGTTATTTTTTGCAAAGTTCTTTGCTTTTTCTAGTTGTTGTTTATTGCAAACTTTGTCAGTTCCGTTTGTTGGCTAGTTCTACAATTTAGTTACATTTAACCATGGCCATTCACTTTTCAGATTCCCTAGAAAAAGGTCTAGCTAAGAAGGCTAGCGAGCGCTACAAGTGTCAGGTTTTAGGCATAGATGTACAACGAAACTATGAATATGGGTGTCACAGTGACATTGAGTTGGTATAAGTGGACGGTTGAACGGTATGAGAAGGTCTTGGGGACGAAGATTAACCAAAATATTGCTTCTAGTTTGCGGTTAGGTGTTTGTAATTGTGTTGCCCTTCCGGGACCCTTCCAATGGACGGACTGTTCCGTCCGCATTACTGGAATATGGCCGGATATTTAGCTGAATAAAAATTGGTGGGATGTACAGACAAAAGTAAGAGCGGCGGTCCGGACTTCGGTCTGAAGGTAGTTGTCATAAATGGTAAGGCGGATGCGTGCGCAGAAGTGTGCGCCGTGTACACCATTCCTCTCATCCTTTGCCAGTTGTCAGTACTCCCTCAGTGCTTGCTTTTCTTCACTTGTGACATGGACACAAGCCGAAGTTACGCAGAGACATCTGTGTTTAGCGTCCGTGTAATGGGGGATGGGAATGGCATAATTGGTGCATTACCGCGAGGGTGGTTTTTCTAAGCTGCGCGTTGATTCACTGTGAGCGAGAGTGTTATGGCCGAATACACCAGCCTTACCATGACTACTTCAATTCTCGATTAGCAGGCTGTAGTTAACCCCAGAAGCAATCAGAATTGCGTGCTACTACTCGGTGTCATAGCCTAGGAGAGCATTGCATCGCGAAACAGTGAAGGCTGTTGCGTCGGACCGACTCTTTTTTTTTGCCCCAGCATGTCGGCGACCGAGTTGCGCTCTTTCACGTTCTGGGCGCCAGTGTCGAATTACCTCATCAACCTTGAGTTTTCGCTTACCTAGTGTTTAATCAGGAACTGCCTATCTCTTAATGACGTGCGTTTCAGATTGGTGTGGGCAGATAAGCCTAATTGCCATCAGTAGGAACTCGGTTTAGAAGAAACGTCTGCGCATGCCAATATCTTCAGGTGCACCCGTTGGGGAAACATGTCGAGTTGACCGTTCGTTTCGATCCAAAACATCTTGTGTCTATCGATCTCGCATACGCATGCGATAATGTGTTTTCTCCAGATTTAAATTATGCCGGAGGGGGCATATAATCGTAAAGATTGCTCAAATATTCAGAATATTCAAGAATATCTATTAAAATAACGTGTAAACAAATAAGTTAAAAAAACACTATAAGTCTGTAACTCTTTATTAGTTTCGGACATAAACGAAAGCTCTTGAGTATTGTAAATTTGAAAAAAGGAGTTACATTTCTTATGGGTTGCTTATTCCTTTTAGAATGTAGAGTAAATTCGTGTAGAGATAAAAGGCAACGAATATAAAATTAAAGATAAACTAGACTGATATTAAGAAATAAAATTAGTTTTTAATCATCAGATAATGATTTAAATCTATTATATTTTTTCTATACGAAATAAAAGAACGAGAAATGAATTTGTTTTCTATAAATTTTTACCTGCATACACTTATACGCTTTATAGACGAACAGTGGTGGGGCGTTTTGATGAAATATTCCAACTTCCCATGAGCTAATTAAGGCTACCATTTTATTAATTTTTCATATTTTGAGAGCTTCAACGATCTCCTACCCCACCACCCATATTATTAAAAAGGTTATTTTACTGCATATTTTTTTAAAAAAATCCGATTCCACCAATTATTAAATACCACCTTGACATAGGCACCCGGGAGTACTTATTTTTCTTAAATAATCTTTTAAATAATTTATTATTAAGCTGTTTACTGAAGCTTGAAAAACGATATATTAAACTGGCACACCAAACGAGAAATAACATTTCAATTCATTAATTATAAGAAAATTACCAACACACCCACGTCCGCTGAATTATAAACGAGCAGTTCTAAAATATAAATTCACGCCCACCCCACACATAAATACCAAGAATTCTTTAAAAAGCATAGATTTAAAATATCAGCAAAATGTAATTTTTAATCTCGCCCACGTCAGTAGAATCAACGAAATCATTTTTGCGTATCTTATTTGAAAATGACGTGTTATTATAATAAACTGACATTTTTAATAAGAAAAAATAAAGTATTACAAAGAAAATGCCACATTATTTAATCGTATTAATCAGCTCTGTGAATCAAATGGAAAAAATCAAATTTAAAAATGAAATATGCTTCACTCTTTTTTTAGCCCATTTGTTAGCAAGTGGATCTGAGAGAGCAAATACTGAGTTCGGTTCTTACTCTCTTACTTAGGATACGGGATCGAATACAATGTGTATTCCTTTTTAGCCGCATAAAAAATAAAACAATAATTCTATTTTTTTAAAAACCAATCCCCCCAAAAACAAAGCAGATATGCCACTATTACGCAGGGAGTTACAAGGTTTGTAAATGAAAGAAAAGACTGAGTACAGGGAGGATTGAGGAAAGGACAAAATATGAACGAGATTGAAGAAGATAGATGACGACTGACTTTGCATTTAATTTTTTGAAGATTGTTGTATCAGACAAGTAATTAAACAGAAGAGAGTTCCACAGGCGGGGGGTGTGAGAAGAGAAATCTTTGGACTAGAAGAGGCGGTTGAATTTATGTATTTCAACAGTAAACTAGTGTGACCTAGATGCCAATCTAGTCTCACACTAAAAATCATACAGTTGAGGCACCAGGGAAAAAAGGTCGTTGGAGCAGCTGACATGAAAATATTTGTAGAAAAGACAGAGGGAAGCCAATTAATATTTGTTTTTAAATGTGTTCAACTCGAGTGACGTTGTATTGGAATTTCACAGATAAATAACACTGATGTCGGTAAATGTCATCTACTTGTTTCTATTATTATTCTTTGATCTCTAAGTACATTATTCGATTTATTTCGGGGCACTTTGCCTGGGTTTAATGCTTAGTGGATTGCTATATCAGTTACGTCCGAATACTGGGTTTGATCCTCATTGGGGGCTACCAGATTGCGGCTTTGTGTCGCATCTAAGCTCAGCCTAGTAATCATTTCTATTTAATTCGGTAACACTGTGCTCCGTGTATTTTCTGTATTAGACTTTCCGTCATCTGTGAAAACATTACTTCGATTACATCGAAAATGAATGTTTTTTTGACGCAGTCATACAATGTACTGCCATCCGTTTCTTTTGTATTTCTCTACTAGTCAGTCTTAGATTCCTTCTGCGGCAAAGTCTCATCATAGTATGGGCTGTTAAAGTTAACTCCATCAAGCATGTACTCTAATTCTCTTAGGATCATTTTACACAATATGGTAAATATATTCACATTACTGATGTACTCTAATGATAGATAATTTTAAAATTACATAGTGAGGGGCCCATTAGCCGGGTAGATTTCTGACAAAGTTGTCCATATATTATGTACACCAATAAAAGATACATACATCCAGATATTCACACATACACACTAACATGCGCGCGCATATATATATATATATATATATATATATATATATATATATATATATATAAACAAACACACAGACAAATATATGTGTCTGTGTGTATATATATACATATGTTTGTATGTGTGTTTTTATATATATATATATATATATATATATATACATATGTCATTTAATTGATTAAAATTTCCCTAAAACAAATCCACTTAGTAAAATATTTAACAGAAACAAGCTAACACTAAGTTTTATCTGCATCGATAATCTTAAGAAGATTACAAAGAAACACAATAATAAAATTTTAAACCAATTTAAAAAAAAATTGATAATAATTCACATTCCAAGCTAAATACATCTGATAATAATAACCGATGTTATTGTAAGAATTCTAACGAATGATCATTGCGAAACAAATGTTTGGTCAACTCTCATATATCTAAGTATATCCATGTACTTTTTCTACAAGAAAGAATCCGACTGTTGAAAAAAAATATATTGGTAGTACTAAGAATTCTTTTAAGACTAAGTGGTACTAACTTATTCTTCACCAATAGTACTTTATAGTTTTAGAATTTAAAAGAAGCTAATAAATCACTTACGGTAAAATGGATTTTTTTTCAAAAAGATAGAACATGTAGATCTTTAAATGAACGTTGTTTTTTATGTTTAAATGAAAAATTAGAAATAAACAGATTTTTCGATAAAAATATTTCTTAAAACAAGAAATGAATTAACTCTAAATTGTAGGCATTGTCTGCTTTTTACCTTACAATATGGTTAAACTTTGAATTTGATAATACTTTTTCTCATAGTAATCATTATTAGATGAACTGCGGTACAGTTTATATGACTTACTATTCTATATGTAAGATTCATGTCCATTTAATAGAAACCTCCTTATGTCTAGTTAGTATAATTAATATCATATATGGATGAGAAAGCTTTGACTTAGTATTATTAACATCTTACATTGATTAGTTAGTATTATTAATATCATACGTGGATGCACTTTACTTAACCATTGCATATTAATTTGCCAAAGTAGTTTTGTATTCATATCCTGATATCCTTTTTTAAACGGTTATTTACTAGTTTCTTAAAGAGGGCATTTAATTCTCAACTACATAAGATTGTATGTAGGAACATGCGTGTGCATATAACTAGTTAACATTATGTTAGGTTGTCTCCCTACCTCTTTCTCTTTAACTTCTTGTGAAATTTGAATGTCATACTTCTGTATATGTTACGAAAGAAGGTAACCATTTCTATCTGTCCCAAATGAAATTATCTAGGATTTATATGCAGACCAATTCATGTCATGACTAATATAAACTTGTTAATCCCAGCGTTGGACACATTTGATTGGTTGATCACGGTAAAACACACAAGCCTCCTTTTATTTCGATTTTTCTTCCAAAAAAGAAGTACTCTGCTTTTGAAATTAAACTAATCGTTCACTAGCCTACAATTTACCATCGGCCGAGGAGTCATGTTTGTAGATTTGAAACACGATTGCTATTATGTCGCGATTTTTAACATGTTTTTGTTCTAATCTTCTATAATATATTATATTTAGCTCTATTCTGTATTGAGTCCTCTTTTAAATTAAATATTACGAACAGTGAAATTATACATCATTTGTTCTCATCTTGCTTATATATATATATATATATATATATATATATATATATATGTATGTATGTATTTGTATGTGTGTGCCTGTCTGTATTTATGTGTTTTTGAAAATCATTAATTTTGTAGTCCCATAAAGATATGAGCATTTATTTTCTTCAGTATTTATTTTTTCAATATTTATTTTTTTCAAAGTACCTTATTTAGTGAGATTATCACACAGGAAATGTTTTCGGATAAAATTTATCTGAATTTATTAGTCGACGAATCTAATGACACACCAAAGCCGAATGTACGGAGCATTTAGTCAGGATCGAAATCAATACTCAGTTGTAATTGAGTAACCAAAATATGCTGTTGATCATTACACCACGTCGAAGTTTCCCACACCCACATATCTGTATGAGGGTGCTGATGTGTGCGTGTGTGAGAATTCGTAGTTAGTGCATGTGTATGTTTATGTGTCAGAATTAGGTGTCATTGTGTGGCTGGCTTACGTGCTTGTCTCCGTTGGTGTGTGTATGTTTGTTCGTACGATTATAATAATGACTGCCCACCTGATGGCCATTATTCCACTGGCTTCCCCTGATACGTCAAGATCTTTTTTTCAATTTCATTATTATTATTATTATTATTATTGTTGTTTCCTTGAATTTCCGTTGTATACCCATTTCCTTTCGTGTCTCGCAAATAAAAACCTAAGAACACACACATTTTAAATAAATAAAGCTCTTCGTATTTTGTGAGCTGTACTTTTGAGTACAATTTTTTTTTATTACTTTAAGGTATGAACTACCAGGAATGCTATCAATGTGTCTATCGGAACATTTTTCAATCAATCCGAGGGCTTCAAATACAAATGAAATTACTGATGTACTTATGTGCCACATTTTTAAGAGTTCCATTTCAATCTTTTTGTATTTGATAGTTTTTGAAGATCCTCAAAGAGACATTAGAATCTGCGGGGACTACCATATGTATTCCTGTTTATCGAATATCAATATCAGTTTATTCCTGTCGATCACATTTGATTAGAAAGCACTTCCAGTATGTCACATATAAACATGAATCTATTTTCTATTCATTGTTACCTTGAACCTCACAGTTAAGAGATAACAACTATATAAATAACCAGTTTATTACCTTTGACGACGAAGAGAATTCAGGTAAAATCAAAAATATGTATTAACTGCGGAGAAGTGAATGAACGTAAAAATGGTCTAATTGTAATGACAATTTTTTTTTTAAGCATTACGCCCCGAGCATGGCGTGAAGCCACTAGGATGCAGGGGGTTACAGAAGATTTGGATCGAGAGCAGATAGGAATGATAGAAGAAAGGATGAGGAAAGGGATAGTGGATAGATCAAGGTAACTGGACATGTCGATTAACATTACATTTGAATAGTTGGAGATTATAGCTCTCAGGGAAACAATAATAGGGAAGGATGTTCCACAGGCGAGAGGTACGAGGTATGAAGCTATTGGAGTAGAAGAGACGGCTACATTTAAAAGTTTCTACAGTGAAAGGGTGAGAGCGGCATGCCAGCCTCGTATGGCGCTTGAATTCATAAAGTCTGGGAACCAGTGAAAGCAGCTCACCGGAGCAAACACCATGAAAGTATTTGTAAAAAAGACAGAGAAGCGACGGCGCGTTTGTGAGAGAGCAACTGTAGACGAGATGCCAGATCAGGGCCAAATATATTACATATCCGCCTCTGGATCTTGTCAAGAACTCCGAGGTAAACAGAAAGTGCACCAGGCCATATATGGCAGCAATATACCATGCAAGGGCGAATGGTTGATTTGTATATTTGAAGTATCGATTCCGGAGAGAAAAATTTCCTGGCGCGCCACAGTGAGCACAACTTTCCTCGCGGTGGACGAAGTAATTGACTCAATGTATTTGTTCCATCTCAGATCAGCAGTCAACGTAAGCTCAACTAATTTCACGGCGAATAAACTACTAATTTTTTAAGCCTAAAAATATTGTATTGGTATTTTCGGGAATTATTCGGTAATAAGTATTTTTTTTTAAAGTTTTCCAAATATTTTCAATTGAATTGAAATATACATGCGCACACGCAAACGTACATACACAATTTGAAATGAAAGTATGTCACGTGGTTTAATTCCCTTTCCCTCTGGCTATAAAACCCTGGATAAAATTAAAAACGTATAATCCAAAAGTTACGAGCTTGGGAAATAATTTTCTGACACTTTCCATATTTCAACCGAATAAAATTAATAAACTGAAAGGGGCTAAAATTTTATATAAATATATATTTGATCATCTTACTTCTAGCGAAATTACCAGACAAATAAAATTTTAATGACATAGTAACACAAGTATTGATCATCACGTTTGGACTAAGATAATTCTATCTTATCCCTGATATGTGAATCTGAAGAACATCAGGATATCCTTTCTTGCTCTCATTACAACTTTGAGGGTTTTTTTCTACGGGATACAATCAAACCGTTATCTAGGTAGATCCCCGTTTTTCGAGGTTCGCAAATATACTTCACTTACCGTAGAAGAAAACCCCTAGAATTTCACACGCTTAGGCCGAGTCAAATGCATTCACAGCAATGGTAAATTGTTTTTACCTTTTTTGGCTTATATTTCTTCAGAGATTATGGTTTGAGAATAAAGGTAACAATAGGAAAAAAAAGTCAACTTCCATAATGTCTCGTTCAATACGCAAACAGGAAATTATAGGCCTTATAAAAATGGCCTGACAGTACGTTCTTGATCTATCGTTCAATTTGAAAAGAGGAAGTTTTTGGGCGTATAACAAAAATGCAAGTAAAGCAATGTATGTAGTCAAAGACAACGACATGCTCACATTTATCCTACTGCACATCAACAATTCTGTGCAACCGAGCGCTTATTTACCAAATCCATAAACTAAGTGTTTGATGAAGCTAAGAAGATTGATTCTAGGCCAATGCTTATCATGTGATAAGCATTGGCCTAGAATCAAGTACTGATGACTTATCTATAGACAAGAGAAACATTGACAATAAACATAAGAGTATTTGTTGGAAAAAATGATCTTCTTTAACGAATATACAATAGCAGCGTAAGAGCAAGTATTGCTAAAATAAGTTTCAAATTGATTTACATATATTTCGCCGCTAAATTTAAATTAAAAAAAAGTATACAATAAAAACATTGTCATGGGTGCATAGGCACAATAAGAAAGCATGACCATTATTCACTACATGATAATACTTAGGCCAGCGATGAAGTGACATACCGAGTACAAACGTAAGGTAAACTAACAGAAATTTCAGAACGGTTGACACTCTGTGCATTGACAGGTGATGCCGGCAAACATCATGGCTCAAATTTCAGCGATATGTTTTCAAACAACTAACTGAGTCAGCAGCAATGATTCCTTGAGGATCATGAATGGAGCCAAAATGGAAGGTTTCATTTAAAGATTACTGACACCTGCTGGCATTTTCGATCACCTTTCATTCGTACTCGATCACTATTCTCACCAAAATTCACTAATTCACCTATTTAAAACAATATTCAAAAGTGATATAATTCTTAATATCGATTAGAACTTTTTCTAACACAATAACCATTCCCCATTTGAAATTAATTTTAACCCGCCAATCAACATTCGACAAAAACATTTCTTCAGTCGTCTTGCTGTCATATCGAAGGATATAAATGATCATGCTTTTTTGAATATCGTTGATATTGAGTCCCCCCGCCCTTTTTTTGTTACTCTGTTCTTTCAGAGAGCTATTTCTGTTGACTGGGATTAGCAAAGGACACTATAGGCTAACCTTTTACTATAAGTTTAATAAAGCTTTCTTAAAGCCTACACCTGTGTACTTTTGTCATTACAATCGTCTCTCTATGAAAAGCAAAGCGTGTATTTTTTTTATATTCATTCATATTTAAATGTTCCAGCATGAAGGAAAGCAGGTATCCGACATTTTATTTGAACTGTCGGCGTGATTTCAAAAAATAAACCTAAGATGGCTGCCGAAATATGACTCAGTGCTTGGAATGTTTTCTTTTTTATGTTTTGTGTGTGCGACACAGAAAAGAAAACAATGGGATGAAAGGTGGCGACCACCCCATCTCCAACAATTACAGTTCACATAATCATTATTATAATCAAGTTCATTTCCTGATAAGATGATTATTATCATTATATGTTAAATTGGTTTATTGTATGAACTTCCTGTTTTTTATTATTTTCATCGCTTTTCTTTGTCACGTATTCTGAGAAATAAAATCTTCGTTTACCAGAAAACATGAAATTGAAGTCATTAAAAACAAAATCATCCCTGCTTTTCAGAATCGGGATATTTTATCTGAAATTATCCTACTTCTCATCAGAAACTTCGATTAGAAAAGGCTTACATATATTTATTACACGTCGTCTGGTGCAAGACCACATTAGCTATTAATGAAAACGTTTTATGAAACTTTTCTTTGTTTGCTATTTATTAAATGTAGTTTGGCGCACGCAAAGTAATGTATTTAGTAAGCTTAGTTTGGATTAAATCCACGCCAGTGAAATATCCAATTGTGTAGAACATCTTTAATTGGTTTACGGGTAGAGGTTACGAACGACATATTTGTAGATTGGTCTATAATAAGAGATTTCTAACCAGCAACAAACATCATTCTGTTATATCTCTAGCATTATGTTTGTTTTTTTCATATTTCTTATTTTATTTATCTTCTTTTTTTACGATCTAGGCAATCGCTACTCTCAACAGCTTCCAGTTATTTGCAGCGCTAAGCAATGTTTGCTTTTTTACTCCCTTTCCCATCCCCTTCTATGCCATCGATGTACACAAGTGTTATAGTCCAGGTTTGGACCAAGGAAGAACAACACGAACACAAGATTAGAAATAACGAAGGTATTTTACACGAAATAATAATACAATATGTGGAAGTTGTTAGTATGACTGTCAGTCTGGTTTGGAGTGAACTACTATCGGCTCGACTCGATTCGTCTCTCTCTCTCTTGAGAGGCGTAGTATACATAGTGTTAGGAAGAATTCATTCTGTAAGGTAAGATAGGTAAGATCCTATGACAACAAGTATGTTAGGTAAGACCCTCGCTGTCTACTAGAGTCCTCTTTTTTCAGAAGATTCTGCGAATAAGAAATAAGCTCTCAGGGAAACTGGAATAGGGAAAAGAGTTCCACAGGCGAGAGCTGCGAGACATGAAGCTATTGGAGTAGAAGAGAGGGCTACATTTAGGAGTTTCGACAGTGAAGGGGTGAGAGCGGGATGCCAGCCTCGTAGGGCGCTTGAACTCATGAAGTCTGGGAACCAGCGAATGCAGCCTCGTCGGAGCAATTGCCATGAAAGTATTTGTAAAAAAGACAGAGAGAGTCGACGGCGTGTCTGTGAGAAAGTGACTGTAGACGAGATCCCAGAACAGGGCCAATTATATTGCATAGAGATGTAGTAAGACGATGTACTGTTAGAGGTTTACAGACTTTTAACAAAATAACAAATCGAGACAATTTACTGATCAATTTAGCACGAAATATTTTTAACACGAATTTGAAACATATCTCTCATTAAACAAAGTATTCTGTATTAAACAAAACGGAACTCATCTCTTTTTATCCTATTGATGATTTTTTTTCATTCTTTCATCAATATGTTTGATGCTAACATACAGCAGATTATGCTTGCGCCTTAGTGTTCAAATATTTTCCACTGACATGAAATGAAATGAGTTCATTAAATCAGTTGCTAAGTCTGTTGCTAAGAATGTCTGTTCTCTATGTCATCTTTCTTCACTGGAACGTTGACTTCAAGAATTTAAGCGCAGTACTGGATTGGCAGTTAGGTACTATATTTTCACTCTTGCTTTTATGCTAATTTAGCCATAATTTCTATGCTAATATTTTCTTCTTTAGCACTTCTCTCTCGTGCATATTTCTTCCGAATTCATGTTTTCTACGATATTCAAAACATGACATTCAATATCAATCGTCTTCTTGAATCTGTTGTTCTATTGAACTCTTTGTTTTTTTTTTTACTCTATTATTCCAGTAGATGTTATTATTTTGTTTGGGGTGAAATACTTAAAAAAGTCATATTTGTTAAAATTGGTAAGCAGTCATTTCAAAAAGACTACGATGAATTCAAAACATCTGAGAAGGCAAGGGGAGACTACTATTTTGTATTTCTGAAAGCATCATTGCTATTTACAGTTAATAAATTAAAATGTAGTGTCAAAATCGCCTACCGCCTCTAAGAGCAAGGCATTTTGATAATGAAATAATGTATCTTAATAATCTACATAATATTGCCAACGATACCACAGCGCTTTTTAAAAATGCTATCATAGATTTCATAATAAATTACAGGTATCATTTTTTTACCTCGCCCACATTGTTATACTCATGCTGGCTCGTATATGCATCTAGTGTCTAGATCAGAGAAGATAAATATCTAGTGAGCTGACTCCAAATTCCAATGTTGATTTTTCAGATGGTTTCGGCATCGACAAGGTTACAATAACTGTGTATCTGAGCAATGATGAAGTTTTAGAGAAGATGGAAACCCCCAAAAACACTTATATTTAGCATCAGAAAGAGACAGCTGATATTTCTCCAAACATAATTAGGAAAGAGGGTTTGGAGAATTTGACACACAAAATATATTGAAGGCAAGAGAGACCGAGAAAAACAGCGCATGACATATTGAATGAGATTGTGTAAATAGTTGGCAAGAAAGATTAAGGAGAGATAGGGGAAAAAAAAGGTCAATATTTGCTAAGATCTATGAAGCTCAGGAAGGTTATCAAGGTATATGGCACATAGAGGAATAAAAAGAATATAGAAGGAAAATCGCATTTATATTTGTTTCGATAACATGTAAAAAGCAAAATAAATAAAAGAAAAATACAATTGATAAAAATCTACACGTAGAGCTTTTAGACCTTTCAAGGAAAGACGCGCTTGAGAAAAATCATATCGAACATGTGCAATGCAGAAACGTTTCCATATTATGTTTCGACCTAATAAATGAAGGTATATACAAATATTTTATAAGAAATCTATTCAAATGAATATTAAGATTTAGTTATTACCACTTGATATTGTTCTGGTTTTGTAATCAGAAAATTTAAATTAATTCATTAAAATCTCTTTGTTGACAAATTGCGACACAGTTATTGCATATTTATCATGCATTTCCTTAAACTAAACACGACTTTCTGCTTTATGAATATATTAGGTTATTATTTAAAACTAATTACTTTAATTTGTTTCACGAAAAATGAATTTACTGTTACTTGGAAAGCAAAAATAGATGTTTGTCAGAATCATTTCATTTCGACCACAAAACTAATTACCGTTTACAGAGAATATTAACCCTTAAAATACCAACATGGGGTGGGGTCCTCGGAGGACACCAAAGTGACATTTTTATTGATTCTGCTGTAACTCGAACGATTAATGTTTTCTTGATTTGTGTATACACCAGTTTCAAATAAAAAGAACTATAATCAGACTTATATAAAATTCTTTCATTAACATGTAAAACATAAAATAAAATAAAATGAAAACATCTTTGGTATAATACCTTACAAATTTGAATTTTCAATTTTTGTCATTTTGGAACATTGTAAAGTCAGAAAAATGTCCCGCCAACAAATCTCAGATGATGATATTGTTCAAATACTGAATGTGTGCAATGTATGTGACCCGGGTAATGTATTGAGCGAGTCTGATGAAGATCTTTTCCACAGGTAGATGCGTCTGAAGCGGAAAACAATCTCGAAGTGAATTCTGAAAAAAGTTACATTGCCAACGAAAATTCTGATGGAGATTCCGATGAAGATGAATTTACATTATGTAAATTATTCGGACTATTGTCTTCATCTGTGTCCCCATATTTTTACAACGTTTCGTTCGTTGTACGCTCCGGCCTTCTTCACTTGGCTGGAATGTCGAACTGAACCCTTTATTCCGCTCACTGGGGTAGACTCTACTAGTTCCACGTGCCATGTTTTTTAATGGATGCCAGTTATCAGTTATCACCTGTTAATTCATCTCTCCGAGTTCTCCACTGTATAAACCGGGCATTGAACTCACACTGTTTCAGTCCAGTCGCTGGATCTAACTAATAAAAATCACAAGAATTCGAACATGAAATCCCAGATATCGATTTCTATTAGAGATTAGCAAGGAACTAACAAAGCCCAATATTCTGCGAAGGGCCAGCAATCGAAATTGCCTACATCTTCTAGAAGCTGCGGGTGTATTTGTTTGCGCGCAACACTGCAGCCGAAAGCTCACTATCAATATTAGGGAAGCAGCCGAGACGCAACAGGGAAAGTTGCCGATATTATCTTAGAAACAACAATCGGAAAGTCAAAACAGTCTGAAATTATATAACTGTTCTTTTACGTTTTGAGCAATCTATCGCAACAAACAATGAGAAATAAAAGAAAAACCATGGGCCCTACCTTTGACCCTAGCTTGGTAAACAACGTTGAAGAACTAGGATTGCTATGTTAAAGGTTAAAAGAGACCTTTTCATAAATATTCTAATCAAAATGTTTATTCTAGATTACATTATAATCACATCAAAATTAAATTTAAATTCAACAAAGAAGTAATGTTGGATTGAACCTGAGTGGTGATTTAAATATTGTAAAGCGGCAAAATATTTACATTTTTTCATTAGGAATTAGGCTTTTAGTCTTTGAAATACTTGCTTATCAAGTTTTCGACCAGATCGGAGAAAGCAGTTTTCTTAAATACAGAAATTACTGCAGTTTAGACTTAAGACTGCAATTTAGACTTAAGCAACCAATCCTCCTGGTATTTTCTCCATTGTTCAAAAAGAAAACTTTCTCTACATATATGTGGGCTGAATTTTTAGTTATTAATTCGAGATAGAAATTTAAATGTGACAGAATGATCGTTAAATATTGCGACACCCCCAATACAGTACTGTAATTTCAAGTCATATTGTCTCTATCTTACAAAACCCCTACAATCGGTCTTCCAAGACATCTGGCCACTACATAAGAACATGAAAGAAATAAAATAAAATAAAAATATTCAGTTATGAGGGAAGCCAACAATTTGAAAATGGAATTTCAAACTTGTCAAGAAGTGCATATATGAAAGGGGTCAAGAAGTGCATATATGAAAGGGGTCAAGAAGTGCATAAAAGAAAGGAGCCAAGAAGTGCATATAAGAAGTGCATATATCTACTGCATCAGTAAAGAAGCTACAAAAGAAACCAAAAGGAAATGCAATGTACAAAATGCAAAAACGATGTCAGGATAAACCGTATCAAACAATTCCATGTAGATAAATTACATAGAGCTGCGTTAAAAACTGAAATCAAAGGTTTTATTCTTGCTACCCAGGAACAAAGCTTGCAAAATAGAATTACCAAGCGCGAATAGTGAAACATTTCTGGGCCAAAATGCAAAATCTGTGATAAATATTTAGAAACATTTGACCAAATTGTATCAAGTTGTACGGGATTGGCAACAACAGAATATAAAACGCGGTATGATAGAGTGGCCCAATATTCGGATTTGAAAATTTACAACTAAGAAAAGAAACTCTAAGTAATTTTCTGTACTCCACAAATACCCGGATACAGGCATATGACCTATAACAATGTAATGTGATTTTAATATACACAAAGACAGAATAATCACAGCTAATCGGCCAGACATCGTGATCAGAGACTCCCAAAACAGAATGTGCCTTCTTATTGACAGGACACTCCCTGCAGACTGTAATGTGTTTTTGAAGCTCTTCCAAAAACTACTAAAATACAAGGACTTCTGAAATAGAAATTTCATACATATGGTGCATGAGGGCATCAAAAATTTCATTTGTAGTTGGAGCCCTCGGATTGATTGGAAAACATTCCAGTAGACTCATTGAAGGAATTTCTGGTTGCCCAAGCGTTAAAGAAACACAAAAAAAGTTGTACTCACAAGTACAGTCCACCCCTTTCGAAGGGCTTTGTCTATGTAAAATGTGTGATCTTACGTGTTTTTTTTTCTTTTCTTTTTCAAAAAATGCTCAGTTGAAAATGCCATGAAGTCCTTTCTGACCTTAAGTCTCTGATTGAGAGCTGAAAAGAAATGTGTAGATGATGATGATGATGATGATATATCATTTTATTGAGTGTTTACTAAGAAATTGAATGGCCCATTATTATTCTGAGAAATTTCCTGGAGAATTCTTTCAATAGAGCGTTTTCCTTCTTTCACCTCTATCTGTTTGAACGGGCCATTATAACTTACATGAATTTTATTTTAATTTCCTTAAAAGAAATCCACTTGCGTTCTGGGTTTTGGCATCACCTGGTGTCATCATTTATGGTTTCATTACGATGGAAATCCACCAATTCCAGACCCGGCAGTATCCTTAGTATTGTCCTACATACTTAGAGACGAAAGGTTTCCATTTATATAATTTCATATGGATAACCAAATGGATATACACAAAATACTTCTAAGTTACAGGTTTCATCTGAAAAAGGACTTCTTCAGAATCATAAAAATCTCAATTTTATCTGGATCTCACCTGGAATTCATCAATCAGATTTTCGCCAACATCAAGGGGGTGGTTTAACTGGACGTATTTGCATTCTGTTGCTAATTAACTGTTCCGATCAAATAGTTTTGCTATCATAGGCAGCCCTGACAATAAACAGATGCTCCTCTTAATGATATTCTGCATATAGACAAAGGCTTAATCTGTCCTTTATGGCGGTCCAGCGGACTTTTTTGTTTTTCGGTCAGCGCATGACATATTTAATTTTTATCTCTTTAGAATTCTACGGGAGGTCACTTGTTCAACTTGAAATGTTTACCATTGCCATGGGCAGATTGGATATATCTTACTCGCCGCCCCGTAACATAAATCAGATTAAATCCGAAACATCCGCGACCTTACTTTTCTCGCTAATGAGAATAAAACTTTTAGCATGTTTCTTTGTCAAAAAGAATAACATCGCTTAGTGTCCTTTTTGTGATGGCTTCTTATCACCTAAATTTAATTCTCGCCTTTTTTTCTTCTTTCTTTCTAGCGACCTAAATAGTATCACAAAATTTACGGTCGTGGATTCAGACATCATTACCCATTCAATATAAATTACTTACTCTATCTTAACGTCTTAGTCTAATGATTTCCCAGGAAGTTAATTATCGAATTTAACTATCGGATTTTATTATCGAGGAATCTTTTATAAACAAATTTTAAACTCCTTAAATGCCCCATTTCTGCTTTCATATGAATTCTAAATAAAAACTTCACGTTTTTATTTAGAATTCATATAAATTGATTTTGAGATCAGAAATCTGAGTTCAAATCCCACCAGTGTCTGTTGCATCCGTTGCCTTTGTTAAAAGCAGAAATCTATTTCTTTTCTCGTTAGCTTTGGAGTAAATACGAAAGCAGATTGACCATTTGTACTATGGATAGTAGCCACATTAAGAGGAGGAGATCTTTCGTTTTCAAACACTGTAGAAGGCAATGTGAAATCACTCAACTATGTATCCCAATTATGCATAGCAATTGACATATTAAAGTACATCTGAAAATAAAAACTCATTCAGTTAGTAAAATTTATATTTTTATAGTATTCTTCGTTACAAAATTATAGTAGAGTATGCCAATAGGAAATAAAAGAACAAGGCAAATTAAAAAAAAAAAACATACAATTTATACCCCTTCCAAAAATGACGG
>CAHIKZ030005627.1:3457500-3477500 GCA_903632075.3 Acanthosepion pharaonis
TTTTCATCATGCTATGCTCTTTTTTAGCGATCTAATGGAGTTACCTACTATTTATATACCACCATCTACTAATTAAAATACCAATATACAATTCTAAGTAATTATAAAAATTATACAAATGTACACACGAATACCATGGCATATCTAGGTTATGAGACATCCATACATATAAATATACACATCCTTCGTATAAAATAGAAAAGGCAAAATGTAAAAAAATACATATTATATATTATATTTGTATTTAATATATTTTTCATATTATTAAAAAACTTAAACTTACATACAGTTAATTATAAAATTACTATATCGAGCTATTGATTATACAATTATACATAAAAATATCTGAACTGAAAAAATCAATAAATGAGTTAATAAACAAAACAGTGAATATATAGACATGAAATCAATTATTTCAGTATATTTCAATAAATATTTGTACGTTCTCATGTAACTATTAATTCATTTCTCTTGTTTAATCCATTAAAAGAGGGGAAAAGGGAAGGAAAGAAAAGGAAGTGAGAGAGGAAGAGGGAGGTAAAATAGAAGAAAAAGAAAGAAGATAAAAAGCAGCGGGAAAAGATATAAAATGTTTCTGATCATAATTCCCATACCAAACGAATGTGTATGAATGTTTTTTTTTTTTAGTTTTTTTTTTGTGAAGTATCGTTTCATAGGAGATAAAAACTTTTCTGGCGACAACTAGGAATTACTTAATTGTGATGTCAAGCAGAGTTCGCTGTGAGTGTGGATCTTTCTGCGTGTTGGCCCTAAGAGGGAAAAGACGAGCGTTAAATTTGTTCTCTTGTTGTCTCGTCTTGGTTGAGGAGGAAGTGACGTAGGGCATTTCTGATTCGTCGCTTGCTATTTTAAGATCAACATAGACAGTTATTTATACGTCCGTTGATGTGTGCTTGGTTATAATTTGCTTCAGAATCGTCTGCCGGAATAGATATTGTTTCAGAAGGGTCTCTTGTGTAAACAAGTATTATGTTGAAAGACCCGAAACTTGTTATAACACGAAGTCATGACATCACTGATGAGGCGATCCTGTGCACCTGTTGAAGTGTATTCTTAACAAATAGGGTTATTTAATTTCTTCTTAAATAGTTAATTTTCTACAAGGCAGGGTTTTAATCTTTCGCATTTACCATTATCAGATTAAGATCTTGTTATTATTTCCTGCGTAATAATGGGGAAATTTCTAACATAATATAACTGCCAGTGTTATGTAGAGAGAGAGAGAGAGAGAGAGAGAGAGAGAGAGAGAGCGGTCGATGTTTTTTTATTATAATTTATATTTTACTTAGATTTAGCTTTTAAATTATAACAACGATTTTTTCCAAAACGTTTCAGTTGAAACTATGTTAAATTTATTTTCCTTAGCAGATTTTATGTTTGCCTTATATACAATATTCTTTGTCAAACATTGGCTGTTTAAGAGACCGGTCATATTATTTCGGTAATTACATTTTTATCTGCTCTTGCTTCGTTATGATTCTTCATTTTGCTAGTTATATACTTACTCAATAAGATATTGTTACGATGGGATATGGATTTTTGGATATTTCTAAAGGAGTTGTAGCAGATCTTTATGTTATTTTTCATAAAAATATTCCCTAATTTTGAAAGTTTTAAAAACGTTTATCTAGTAATTAAGAAAAATTCTACCTACATTTGTTTTTACATTGCAGCTAAAGTTTTATACCATAACTCATTATGCTATCGGTGAGGTAAATGTATATTTTTATTATTAACACACACACACACACACAGATATATATATATATATATATATATATATATATATATATATATATATATATATATATATATATATATATATATATATATATATATTAAAGACATTTTTATGTTTATACATGCTTTTCTAGATACAAATATTTAAGTAAATGCTGTTTATAAAAAAAATATTAAACAACATTTACAGGCCGGTAAATATTGTTTAATACTGTTTATTATAAACAGAGCATTTACTTAAACATTTGTATCTAGAAAAAAAACATGTATAAACATAAAAATGTCTTAAAATATTTGTCTGATTTGTCCATTTCATAATATATATGTATGTATGCATGTATGTATGTATGTATGTATGTATGTATATATGTATGTATGTATGTAGTTCATATTCAACAGATATAATTAAATGAAACGTTTTTTGCTAATTTCACATGAAAATGCTGTTGCTCAATATTCTACTATAATTTTCTTATTTTCGAAAAAAGCTTTTTTTTTATCAGAATCAACTTTTAAGAATAAACAATCCAAAGTTCAGATTTTTAATTTGTATTTTTGTGCAATATTTTTCGACACACGGTTGTGTATATTTATATAAAACTAGATCAATAGGTCTGTAGCGTGACCAGTTTTATTAGTGGCGATGTGAAATGGCCAATAACTTTAACAAATTTGCTAGGGAAAAATGTTCATTGCTTAGTAATTTATCAACCAGACCTACTTAAAAAAAGAAAACAAAATGACTAAATGGTTAAGCATCAGCTATTTATTTATTTCTTGAAGAAATTCTTGGACGGACGATTTTATTATATTATAGATATTATTTTCGAACGCAAATATTTTTTCTGGCAAATAAATATTTGATGTGAAGATCAAACTCATGAGACGAAAGAATTAACTTGCAATAGATGTTTACAAGAAAGCAAAGTTGGTTATGAAATACAGATCGGACCTATAGCACTTCAAAATTTCAGTTTCGCATTAGTACTTAATGTTTATTGGCTTTCAGAATGATTTATTCTGACCAACTTCCTAAACATTCTTCTAGGTTGCAAGTTGGAACCAAATATACAATGTTGTGGATCTGATGAGTAGTGAACACATCTCTGTAGGTAAAAGAATAAGTTGATTTTCTCAATAACGAAAAGGACTATATTAAGAAAATACGTAGATGGTTCGTGAAGGAAATCTATTAACCGATTTAATGTAGCAGATGACCCTATAATATTGACTATTTCTAAAGACACTGATCGTAAGTAATTCTCCTGCATTAGTACTTAGAAATAAGTAATCAAATAAGCAATCACTATTACATCTTGAAAATAATATCCTATCTGTGAATAACTTGTGCAAGGAATGACTTGTAAATTTTAACGACTCCAAAACAAAGCTGCTATCATTTAATTAGAGAATAGTTTATGCATTCTATCAGCATGGCAGATGCTAACCTCCAGTAGAATAACCCTTTACGCCTTCTTGAGCATATATTTCCCACTGATGTGAAGTCCAGTCATTATATTGAATCAATTGCTAGTTCTAATGCTAGGAAATCTAGTCCATCATGTCATACCAGACTGTTCTTCTCGTCAGCATCCATCTTGAACATTTATAAATCTACCAATCGTCGATGCATTGAATATTACTGCCATATCTGGACTGATGGTCTTATTTTATATCTCGGGGTTCTTGAATAAATCAAACAACTGTATGCAACGTAATCGATCCTGATCTGGCATCTCGACTTCAGTCCAATTCCCGCCACTGTAACGTGGCTTCCCTCTGTTTTTTCTATAAATATTTTCATGGCAATTTTTTCAATGTGCTTTCATCATTGGTGCGTCGTCTACATAAATTTAAGCATCCTACTAGACTGGCAATTACGTTTCATCTTCTTACTGTTGATTTAGATGGATACAGGGAGATTTTCTATACTTCTATATTATATATTTCATGCACTTCTCGCCTGCGAAAATCTGTTCCTGTTTCTTCAAATATTTAACTGCAATGCCAATCACCATCTTCTATCTTCCTGAAAATTTTTCTTTTATTGTACTTTCACCTCACTAAATTCTTCTCATTTTCTTTCACTCATAGTAACACCTTCCGTCTTAGTGGTATTATCGCAATCTTGGATTTTACTGAAAACGGTTCTTTTATTGTCCTCTCTCCTCACTAAATTCTTCGCATTCTCCTTCACTCACAGTAACACCTTGCGTCTTGGGTGAAATGATTAAACATGTGAAGACAGTTATTCCAAACCATGTATAGATGAAAAGGGGTACTATGAGCTCCTTTAAAAAATAAACGCTGGATCAGTGTATGCAGTTTGCTTGACAATAATGCGACATAATCCCCAACATTGACAGTCAAATGGTGACAGTCTACTCCAAGTTAGAAAATTCTAAATCTTTCATTGATGAATTTAAAATATATTGATATTATTTTAACCGGTACTCCTATTAGACATTTCTTGCTCTACAAATATCCTAAATTCATTGTAGTACAATATTTTACCACAATGTAAGAATTTTAATGATATTTGAACAAGTTCACTTACTGCAGAATGGAAAAAGAAAAATGCATATTTTGCAGATTTGCTCATGCCAGTGTGCAAACACTGACAGATGGTAATCTTTACCCGTGCGAAAAATGCAATTGCAAATTAGTATTTAATCCATTTACTGAATTGAAGAATGACTTTTGATTTTCATTTAATATCGATTAATCTCTTTTCTCAAGAGCCTCTAATAATAATGAAATTACTCTTTTATTGTTTATTGTTGTTATTGTTATTAAAATATTTCTCTAATATTATTTTAACCGGATAAATCTGCCAGGATTTTAGCCACGTTTACTAGAGTCTTCAAGAAATTGTTAGTGTAAAATTTTCCTACTTTATAATGCTTCCTTACTAGTGTGAAGATTGGCAAATTCCCAGTCTTGAGGAATTCTTTAGGGAAGTGAAATCGATTCTAATGTTCTCTCAACCAGTTTTCAATGTTTGTCTTATACTATTAAATCTTGAGTTTAATTCTCACTTCTTGTCTCAACCCGAGATGAGGGAAATATTTACAAAGCGTCTCATAGGATTGCGACTGAAGTTTTGTATTGTAGAATAATCAAGTGATATAATGAGTTATAGAATTTCACCGGCCTTCTACGATTCTGTTATTTTTTAATGAAAAATTATGCTGGTGAAATAACCCGAATATATTCAAAATGTTATTTAGCATTTAATATTACACTGAAGGAAAGTTAAACTTGCTTAAGTTAAGTTGGTTAATTTAACGACATAGTCATTTTGGTGTTATTTTATATCGAATAAAAATACTCGGAATTATGTTTAAGTGCATACGCAAATTTTGATCGATTATATACTTGAGTCATTTCAGAAGAAGTACATTAGCTAATATTGTATTTAATTTTTAGGTAATTAGATGAGTGTATATGACAGAAAAGAAATAGTGCTCATACTAGTTTTAACATGCCTGTCTTTCATTTACATATAAAATTATACAAAAGGAGATAAATCGTACTTTAATAAACAAATGACGTAATAGTTTAAAACCGGAAGTAGATGGCATCGTCATGGAAAAAGGACAAAAGAGGCGCCAAGCGAAAGCTAATCGAGTTCACCGTCCCAGGCTACACGTTCCTCGATCCAGGAAAAGACTTAAAAATGTTAAAGTATTCACCGGCATTAAACAAATTAGATCAGAAAGAACACGATCTATGTTACAGCAACCCTAACATATCTACATAGGATGCAAATGAACAATTAGTTTTATATGTCTACAGGTAACTAATGTTCAAGCGTACGCAACAAAGCTCGTGTTTCCTGCTTGTGCTTATACACACATTATGGTTGGGCCGATGCTTAATTTAAATGCATCCACCAGGAATATGGGATTTTTTGGTGAGGTGGGATTCTTAGCACTATGCAGGCTATACAGTTCAAGTTGGCTACGTCTCGATGGCGCTAATTTGGACTCACTTTGTAGAGGGTTCCTGGTTAAATGTTTTGCCAAAAATTAATTAGAATAATTGAAACCGTTGAGAGGAAGGCCCCAAAACGGTGCAAATTCTCTCCTGATGACCCCAGTTTAAATATAAATTCGAGAGAAACACATCAAAATACAGACAAAATACGTCATATGCCGTAGAGAAGCTCGGTGGAAGTGTCATTGGCATGAGGAGCATTACACATTCAGCTCGCTTCAGGTGAGTTTCAATTACTTTCCAGTAATTTCCTTCTCCATAGATAATGTTTTGTGAATTTGGGCAAGCTTTCAAATTTTCACACTGACTGTAGTGATCGGCATTTGATAAAAGATAAGAGCGGAGGAATAAAGTTCAAAGAAATTCGATGTCAGTCACATTCGAAATAATTATATAATTAATTAGTCAAATAATTTTAAGTGATATTAACTAGATTTAGATAACAAAACATTCAACTAACAACTAACATGATTAATGAACAGATACACAAATATTAAGTGTGGAAATGTATATGCTTGTGTGTACGTGACTTAGAATCCTGTCTACTTTTATTTATGCTGAATAAAATGGATATTGGACTAGAAATTAATTAGGGACCAAGTTTGATGAAAGCCATCATCCTGATAAGAAAACTTTCAAAAACAATCAGATATTTTTATTTTTGGTTTTATTTTGGAAATTAAGTCAATTTCAGACCTTTTTTAAAAAATAACTAGCATATATCACAAAAAGAAGAGGAGACATATCTTGAGAAAGGAATGAGTCCTGTTCTTCTCCCCCAGTTGTGGTTAAATAGCAGGATAGACTGAGTTCTGTAGCCTTGAATGGCTAGGAGAAGGAAAGTCTGAATGCAAAACCTGAGGAGGGACGGTCAGGGACCTTTGTAGCACACGGTGCACCATATCTCGGTATTCGGCTCTTGAAAAATAACACTATAATCAAATCATACTACGTCCTGGTGTCTGGCTATCGGTTCCTAGGAACTGAACCGCTTGGACCTCATACGTCGAATACGACAGGAGAGTCAATTAATATATATATATATATATATATATATATATATATATATATATATATATATATATATACTACAAAATGGACTAAGCCCGACAATTATTTTGAAATATTTTATTGTTATACGTTATATATATATATATATATATACACAAATATTTAAGTAAATGCTCAGTTTATAACTAATGTGTATATATAAATAACGGATAACAATAAAATATATTAAAATAATTGTCGGACTTAGACTATTTCGTAGTGCGTGATATAATTTTTTACGTTATGATACGCTTCGAGCAGATATGGACGTTCGAAGGAAATCATGGGAAGTTTGTAGTTTAAATGCAGCAGTATCGACCTTGCTAACCAGGCGTTTCTTCGTGGCTAAACTGGTAGAACACGTCAGACTCTATGTTCCGTGTAGGATATGAAATTTTTCGCACGTTGAGGCTGGCAAATGTTGTTAATATTGTTTAGTATTAACAAAGCATTTACTTAAATATTTGTCTACATATAACGTATAACATTATATATATATATATATATATATATATATATATATATATATATATATATACACACAGAGACACACACACACACACACAATATATATATATATATATATATATATATATAATATATATGTGTGTGTGTGTGTGACATCCCTCAACACAGCATTCGCTCGTTCCTCGCTGCTTCGTTCGGGTGTCGCCGCTCCAAACGTGACGTCCGCCTGTTTGCGTCAGTCGTGTTGTCTCGTCCTGTGACGACCAACTGGCTTGGTATCGGTCGCAGCACCCAAATGTGACGTTCTAACCTTTTGGTGATTCGGATGGGAATCTGTTTAGATTCGATATCAGCCTCGTCGTTCCTAACTCGCTTCCAACGTCTGGTTACCAAAGTAACTGCGTTGATCTCCAGTCCGCCTACCCACGTTTTGAATTGATCTTAGGCAGATGAAATCAATCAGTCGTTGGGGCCGTAATGCAAATTGAGTTCAAACGAGTGTGATATCACACAAATATGCATAAAAGAAAATAAAATAGATAGATAGATAGATTTATATCAGTGGGGGTACTTCAGGGTTGTAGAATGTTTATCAAGCTTGTCTCGCTGAAGCAGTTATGACTGAATAGTGAGTTCGATCACTATAGTGTACTGGCCTTTTTCAAATTATTGATCACGCTACATAACACGCTCTCTCCCAGAAATCGTAACGAATGTCTGCTCAGCATAGTTGCACTATAAACCACAGGTGGGCTTTGTAGGTCTTGAGCAAACACAAATGTGCCTGAGCGAATGTCTGCAATAGGGACTGGCTAGACGCCATACCAGACAGTTATCCTTCAATACGAGTGGTATATATATATATATATATATATATATATATATATATATATATATATATATATATATATATCAAAAGTAAAGAATTCACCTTCCTCCGAGAATGAGTTAAATAAATAATAGGGCACGTTGAGCGGTTTTGTTTTGATAGCAACAAGGTCAGGAGAAGGAAATCTCTGAGTCCAAACATGTACTGTAAAGTGAGAAAGAGACACTCGTTTATTGATATTTGGTCTGGACATTCATTAAACTTGATTATCTTCCATGCTCTGGAGGGGATTCCTAGAAAGTGTGTCTGAATATGCGCAACTAATTACACTATAAAACGCGCTCGCATTCAAGCTGTTCGTTTTTGAAATGTACACCATATACTGTAAGCAACGTCCTGCAATCAGAAATTTTATTTTAGCTTTAAATAACCCATGAAGAATTGAAAGCCCATACAAATCTCAAATAAAATTAATTATAAAAAGAGTAAATAATCGCCCTCAATGTGTCTATATAAATATATTAGATTTTTTTACAAAATCTTTATATATAAACGCTCTATTACAATCACTGATCACTCTTCTAGATATATATATATATATATATATATATATATATATATATATATATGAATTATATTTTGCCGTACCGATCGTGGAATTACATTAAAATCATGTGTGTATGTACACATATCTAATGGTTAGTATCTATATATGTATATATAGTGATATTAAACAGTGATTCTGAAAAAAAATACATATATTTTAACTAATTCTACATTTAAATGAAGCTAAGGAGTAACGAAATTCTAAATGTTAAGTATTTAAAATTTACGATTAGCATTTGTTCCGAGGAGTATAACCATATATCTATCGAACATCTGTCCCTGTCCACTGTTTTCGTACCAAAATTTGATGTCGGTCAATGAAGCTTGATACATTGAACTTTTCTGGACATGGAAGCTGGCGCTACAGAATCATAAAAAAAACTGTACTAAATAAACGATTCGACATCAATTCAGGGCTTTCAGCAGCAGCAGCCAAAATAGGTCTCACATGAAAAGCGAAGATAAACTAATAACAGAATCAAGATGTTCACTCTCCATTCTATTTAATACAAATAGTTTAGGAAAGAGATCCTCATCAATATTGAAAAGAGTGTTAATAGCTACTAGACTTGAGAAATCTACTTTCCTGAAATAGTGTTTTCAGAGAAAGTTTTTATAAATTTCAACTATGAGAATTATTGCCTGCTGGGTTAATGTCTACCGGGTGTTTCGTTATAAAGGAACTGTTCATATTAAAATGACCATATATACTGAATAATGGACGGTCACCAGCTTTAGATGGTATATAAGCTAAGAAAGGAAAGAGTAGAGAGAAATATCACTAAACGTCTACATTTTACATTAAAAAATACTTGAAAAAATATGATCTTGACGATTTGTATGATGCACTGATTGTAGCCTTATTTAATTTAAATACATTAATCATAACTAAAAAAGTATTTCCTTGTGTGCGTAGTTGATAAAGTTATAAAAGTTATTGTTCGACCAACTGCTTCAGCATAGTGCTAACGACGTACCCTCCTTAATGTTTTCATCTGACCAGCTTACCACTAATATAATATTTCCTGTAAAACAACGAGAGACAAAGCGTGGAGCAGTGAATGAAACTGCATCAAGTCTTTCTTAATTTGATAATGAATTTAATAGAGTCAACAAGCGTAATTGAAGACTTTGTATTTTGATTGCAACGGATCGAGATCAATTGAATTTTCCAAAAGAATCCAAATAACCGAGATGTGTTCATTAATTTTCACCGGCGACTATGAAGACAGCGTGTAATTTCGAAACTCAAATATCCTGTTATAAAATTATTACATTCATTTGAAACTTAGGTTATCTCTCGCTATCACTTAAAACGGATTGTGAACTTTAATCAACAATGCTTGCAACGAATACTTGGAATCAACTGGATAAATTTTTCAGTGCATAGGAATTCCTTGCGAGAAATCAGTTCGACAGATCGATTTTCAAAAATAGGGTTGTTTTGGAGTGTTCGTAGTGCTCGCATGATCGAGAGAAATTTTACTAACCGACGTTTGTATGGAGCGTTTGCCAAAAGAACATTATGTGGATAGCGTGAAAGAAACATAGAATTTTGCAAATATCAGAATATATGACATGGAATATCATGTAACTGATTGCGCCACTTAGTTGAAGAAGGATCATCATGCAGACATATAATTACTTTATCCTTCTGTCATAGGGGTCACTACAACTCGTTTTGTGTGTTTATGCTTGATTATTTCTTGTGAATCATAACGATTCAACGCCGTCAATTGATGCTGGACCCTTGCACATTTCATATTCGAAAGCAGTTTAATAAAACTCTTAAATAAATGATTTTTGATTAGGTCTTCAACATAATCTGGCTGAATTAATGATTGCTGCTCAAATAATATATATATATATATATATATATATATATATATATATATGTGTGTGTATCTATATGTATATATATATATATATATATATATATATATATATTAACGTTTTTAAATAATTATCGCTTCTCAATCGAAAACATGTCTATCTTGCAATGAAATAAAAAAGGTTGAATTTGAAACATTTCATATTTTTCGAGTTTTAGTGGAGATGAGTGATAATGTATTTCATTCATCAATAATAAGTTAAACTCAGTATATCGATTCGTATTGATATTTCAGCTGAAACTAGAAGGCAAACAAATCATGTGTCGATGACTGTATGCAGACGTCTCTGACCATTATACATAACTTCCCTTGAAAATATCGATCGAAAATTCTCCATCGATAAGGGCATAAAAGTGAGTAGACAAATATAGACATTCGGATAGATATTTACTAGATTTAGTTTAGTTCATTTCGAAGCGAAACGGAGAGAAAGTAGTATAGTAGATATATTTTTACTTTCCATATTTATATGGAGGCGGGAAATGGCGTTAAGATTATCATGCCTGTTCGGAGAGTTACCCAATAATTATTATTCCTTCATGTTATATGTGATTTGCCGCTGCTGTCCGTTAGATGTTCATGCAGTTCTTCGTTGTTTGAATCCACGTAAACTTTCGTGCAAAGCTAAGCTCGTGAAACATCAAAGATACTGGTTTTCGTAACACTTTCAACGCAGACGATATTCCTTAAAGTTTTCCCTCGTTTAGGTGTTGAACATCAAACGCTGTTAATTGCCTAATGCCGCCATTTTTGCACATTCGCCTTCTTTCAGTTTTGTCCTCTGCACTTTCCTCTGATTCATACCTGCTTTGCATTAATTTGTCTGCCACGTCTGCGCTGGAGTTGTCCAATCCTCACTTTCCAGCCTTGTCAAGAATTCGAAAAAGATTACATGACCTTGTATGTGAGAGATTGTTTTCCTCCCTACAATCCATTTTCTTCCAGAGGAAACGTTACTAACTTTTTACTACTCTATTTTCAGAGAAGATGTTCAGGCGAAAAATATTAATTGATTCCACTGTTGCAGACCTTATCAAATAAAAATCCCCAAGCCGCGTACACTGAGTCGAATCAACCTCATTCCTTTTGTATCCGATTAATAAATAAGCAGCTTCTTCCTCCTAACTGTTGCATTGAGGAACGGACTCCGGAGGAGATGCTTGCCAGATCATTAAGATCTTCAGATCTAGGGCTAACTGTCTTCTATCCTACATATCTCCATTATATAGACCACTTGATACCCGGTACGCATTTACTAAAAACTTATATCATAATGCCCAGTTTTCAATGTTTCTTGCTTTTTGTATTTAGCTAATACTGGCAGCATGGCCCGGCGTTGCCCATGCTTGATTCAAAACTGTACGACTCATGCAGCAATCGCTATCACTTGACTTAAAATATTTTTGCCCTTCCTTGCCTTTAAAGGAGTGCCCTTTGCCGTGCTGATGTTGCTACATGCCTTACTTCTTGCCTATCTCACACTGCTAATTTTTTCTTAGCTCTATACTAAACATTAAATCTGTTACGAAAAAAGTACTAAACAAAATGAACACAAAACAAAAAGGACTCGTAACTGGAAAAACCGAAAGAAAAAAGAATGTTAACAACAAATACTTTTTCACACCCAACCCAGTTCTGCAGAATCAGAATCAACGTTGAGTTTAAGCAAGCGAATGAGCGAATTGAAGTAAAGTGCCATGCAGATTTAAATTTTTCCCACTTGTGACGAATGCAGCTATCGATTTTTTCTGCATGCTTGTTAAAATTCGTGTCAGTCAGCTGTTGGCTCTCACGCTGGCCAATAGAATCTTCCTGCCTATTCGTGGCAGCCAGCTATTGGCTCGCACTCTGGCCAGTACAAAATGGCCGGGAAATACATGAAAGCTGCCGTAGAAGCATGAGAAATTCGATTATTTCCACTATCGATGGGAATTGGGAAATGCAAAATCGGTCTTGGCGTTTCCTCTAACTTGCAGCATGTTCATGTAAATTTTTGTGCAAATCCGTCGAAAATTGCGACCGTGCATTCGTCACGCACACACACACACACACACACACACACACACACGCACACGCACACATCCTTCCTTTTATAGATAGAGATTAGTAAAAATACTCTCTGAGTGAATACACATTACTCTTTTCTCGGCCTACACATGTCAGCAAATACCAAAGTAAATTAATGTTGAATGTCATCATTAGCTTTAGTTGTCTTCAGATATCCGAATAAACTGACCAGGTTTAAGAATATTTTTTCAGATGAAACTGCATTTTGATAAGACAGGTTATCGCTTTTCAAACTAGCACTAATATAAATATTCGAGCAGAGTCAAAAGCGTGGTTTTACGAGGCACATTTTCAAAGCTACAACCATTTAGTTCAGTCCGACATAGCATTTACATCATCTAACCATTCTGCCATATTTGGCAGTGGGCTTTAGAGAAATAAGCGAATTAATTTTCAAGAATGACAGGAGAAACAGAAGAAAATGGGAAAGAACATCTTCGTTAAATTATTTTTCGACAAAATTTGTTTTAATTTAATATAAAATATAAATTACATAACTTAAGCATTAACATTTTTAAATTTAAAACTCCTCGGATTAAATCATTTGCAAACATTTAATTAAATATTTAAAGAGAAATGGATAACCGAATTGAAATGAAACGTCAAATTCGAGATAGAAGTGAGAAAAATAAAAATAAAAAGGAGAAAATTACAGAATATAAAACAGGGGAAAAAATCTCTGTTGGAGTCAATATTTTTCTTTAATTGAGAGTGTTAGTTTAATTCACTATACTCTACATTCATAATCTCAGAGAAAAGAGGAAAGTGTTATGACTAGAAAAAAAGAAAGAGAACAAACAATGTCAATATTTACGATGACTGTCCTGAAAATAGCCAATAACTATGAATATTTTAAAATTCTCTGTGGAAAGGACTTTCTTGTATATGCATAAACACACTATTCAAATTCGCATCTAAACAGTTGGCACTGAGATGTCAATATGCGACCATGGAAAAGTTTTATGATAAATTCTAGTCCCAGAAATTTTTTAAAATAATCACATGACCCAGCTCTGTCACCCGCACCTCAAATTCTAGATTTAGCTCGGTAAATATCGAGTGAAAGTGCAGTCACAATTATATGTCGGGAGTACAATTGATACTGGGATAAGTCTCTCACGTTGCGAGGTAGTCTGGTAAATACCTATGGGCACCGTAAAAAATAGGTTTCCAAGCTAAATATGTTATTTTTAGAAAGGTTAATGTCTAATCTTTTGAAAATTGAAAAATTCCTCATTTGGATCACCTGGGGAAATTTTGTTAGGGGGGATAATTTTCACGCTAGATCTGCAATAATGAACTTGAAGTAAACGTTCGCCGTATGGTACCATTATCAGATGGCATATATCAGTAGCCATGTATATAGCAGTGAAACACTGGATAGCACAAATAGCCTAACACATAGTAAAAAAACATCCAGCTCTATATATCTCGTAGTGGATGAAATACTGACCAAACATACACAATTTACAGACCAATAATTGGTTTGCCAAACTGAATTTGGCCAATAAAACGATCTTCAGGGAGAGATAGAAAGAGAGAGGTGACAGTGACACCAATATTCTAGAATACTTCCGATCAATCCATATCTTGATCTCAGAGCTTGCCCTCTTAGTGTGCAGCTTTCATTATGCTCACTTGATATCGATGGAAAAGCATGGTTTCGTAATAAGCTATTTTTTTGTTAAGTAGATGAATCATTTCCTGGAAAAATTCGTACATTATAAATTATGTTTGTGTAATCATTTCACCCCAAACAAAAGGATACTACCAATAACATGCAAGGAATTACTGACAGTGAAATTATATAAAAAGATATTACTGAGTATATAAGACAATAAAAAAAAAACATATAGAAGGGTGTCAGAAGATGGCGACTGGCATAGGCTAAACTTTAATATCTCACTGTGCCATGTGTCTTCAAGGACACATGGCAGAGTTGATAAAGGCGATGGTTAGATTTAGTGCCAGAACCCAAAAGTGTGTGAGATCAATACACGGTTAAGGCAGTGGAGAACCTTCAGAGGAAAATTAACAGGAGATAACTGATGACTTACATCCATTATACATGGCACGTGGAACTAGAACAGTCTACCCCAGTGATCGAAATAAAGAGTTAAGTTCGACATTCCAACCACTTGAAGAATGCAGGAGTGTACAACGGCCGAAACGTTGTAATAAATATGGCGACAATGAGACGAGGACAATAGTCCGAATAATGTAAATACTGTACATAATACCTCATCTCAGAAATATAGACACATATTTAATATCTCTATTTCCCGTTAAGATCTAATAAGAGCATACACATGATAGTGTCCAGCTTGACACGGAAAATGAAAAAGTACGCTATACTAGTGACAGTAACAGAGATTCGATTTTAATCAGCTACCCACTCTCGCTATTTTGGTGACAAATGTTCGGACTAACTAATACTTTGGTTCAACATTGCAAAAAGTCACCGCTGGACTATATACACTAAGACAACTAATCCTCATTCCTCTGCATATTACATTCGTAAGGAGGAAGTACCATTCATAAAGCTTCTTCCCTAGAATTGTTTTATTATGGAATGAACTCCCGGAATTATGCTTCTTATATTTTTACACCGTCCTGGGTAAGACTATAAACTACGTCCAACAGTATGGCCTCTGATTAACACGGTTTGCAAAGCGTGGAACCACCTCTTAATTGCTGCTGTTCCCAGATCCACCATGACAGGTTGCATCTGTAAATGTCCCAAATATGGGTAAATAGTTACCCCCCTCAAAACTGAGGTCAAAACACTATGTAAGTGTAAATATAGGTTTTAATACCAGAAATACTTAGTAAATATTTATTACTAACAGTACATTTTTGAAAAGAAAAAGATATTACCAGCTATACATTTTTGAAACAAAATATTACAAGCTATACATTTTTGAAGAATATTACCAGAAATAATAATTTTGTCCGCATTAAATAACCCATTGAATTTGTTATTCCGTAAAAGAAACCAAAGCAAACCAAACCAAACTTATTTTTACAATATTAACATCTTAATGTCTAAGATCAAATGTTAACTATCATACATTGTTATACATTGTTTAATCATTTCACTCCAAGCAAGGGGATCATACCAATAACACGCAAGGAATTAGTGACTGTGAAAAAATATGAAAAGATGTTACTGAGTATATAGGACAATAAAAAAGCATTTAGATGGATGTCAGAATTTGGCGATTAGCATACGCCAAACTTTAATATCTCTATTTCCAGTTAAGATCTTATAAGACTATACACATGGTAGGGTCCAGTTTGACAATGAAAAGGCACGCTATAGTAGTGACATTATCAGTAAATCGCCGAGACTCGATTGTAGTTAGCAACCCACACTCGCAATTTTGATGGGAAATGTTCGGACAAAATACATTCTTTGGTTCAACAGTCCAAATCATCACCGCCAGGCTACATACACTGTGACCGTCCTCATTCCTCTGCATATTACATTGGTAAGTACTATTCATAAAGCTTTTCCTCTACAATTGTTTTATTATGGAAAGAACTCCCGGGATTATGCTTCCCTTGTTTTTACAATATTAACATCTTCATGTCTAAGATGAACTGTTAACTATCATACATAGGCAAATACTATGCCCTGATGATCTCTTCTTGTACGCCTTATATCAGACTTGTTTACACACCGTTGAACTTATGTGGCTCTTCGACATTGTAATTGGTAAACAATAGAAAAAAACGCGTGCAACTTTACAGTAAATTCTTTTTTAAGTAAAATATTTTGTAATGGATTTGGTCAACAAACAACGTTTTTTTTACCTTCAAATGAAAGAAGCCAAACTTTAAATTATAGGGCTTAGCATCATGTCACCTTTATAAACCGGTTCTCGTAGAATTACGGAAGTTAAGCAACGTCGATCATGGTCAGTACTTAGTTGGGTGACCGCTGTATATGTATATATCGCTTTAAACGTCAATTTTCTTGGCTACGGTTATTTGAGTATACAATACATTTATTTTTACACCCTACTCTATTTTCATCTACCGGTTTGAGTAATCGAGAAGTCTTATTAAAGGAAAAATGTTAAAGGTTGCATTTCGCTTTAATAACTTTTCCTGTATACAAAATCGTATTTAAATATAAATGGAAAAGAAAGAAGACATTTAAAACTTATACGTAGCATCTATCCCATATAGTATATCCCATTCAGTATAAATAACGTTTGAATTGATAAGAAAAGGCATGAAGATAGCGTTTAACCATTAACAGATTGTCGCCACTGGGTGTTGATCCTAATGTTAACTTTCATATTTACATACGAGCTATCCCTGATTTTGAGCACTTTATCCCATAATATAGCAATTAACGCTTTACAAATAGATTTTTTTTCTCTCTCTCTCTCTCTCTCTCTCTCTATATATATATATATATATATATATATATATATATATATATATATATATATATATCGTGGAACCTCCCGTGATTGATCGACGCGAGATGTTGACCCATGCCTACGTTCTACGACGTGTGAGTGTGAGGCATCTCAGTTTCTAAGACAACCTGCACATATGATTTGAGTGGAAAAGAATTTGTGCAGAAACGACCACACTTTTTGAAGAGCCGAATACAGAGACCTGGTGACACCGTGTGCTACAATGTCCCCAATAGACCCTCAGCAGGATTTGAAATCAGAGTTTTGCTCCTCCTAGACCAGTTGCCATCCCAGGCCATAGAACCTGCCCTACTATTTACCTATATCTGGGGAGAGAAAAAATGATGATTCATACCTTCCCCCAAGCACGTAAGTATATATATATATATATATATATATATATATATATATATATATATATATATATGTGTGTGTGTGTGTGTGTGTGTGTGTGTGTGTGTGTGTGTGTGTGTGTGAATAAATACAGAAGAGAAAAAAAAAACTAGTCTTATCCGACGCTTTGACCATGCCTCAGGATTAATTAAAATTAGACATGGGCATTAGATTTGGCTACCAGCTTTTCGATCCGCCCAGGAATCGCGTCAATTAATGTTACCAGGAATTTTTGTGGTATGGAAGATATAACTTCTTATATTCGCCCTTCAAGTTCTTCCAAAGCCTTGGTTCGGTATTGTAGATTTGCTCCTTTAATCAACACTAAAGGAAAAAAAAAGACACAGGGTCTTCAGTCACAACTAATGTCTGGCCAATCATACATAAAATAAGATGTTACATTTAACTAACCCTCTATATATACAGGGTGGTATAAAGTCACTATACAATTACTTATAATAAAAAAAGCAAGTCATTGAAGCATGTGGCTTACATTTTGAAAAATGACGGTAATTATCTTACTATTGTTTGTCATATTATTATTATTAACCAGAATCAACAAGAAACATTTTAATAATAAATATCTGGACTGTTGATTAATTCTTCTTTCTTAATTGTTATTGTAAGAATCTGTATAAATTAATTGCTATCCAGTATATTTGAATGTTGCCCTATATATTTGGCGGAATGTATTCAGAGAGAGATCAATTTTTGATAAAGTATGGACTCAACAATACAGCCTGACTCTTGGTTTCATGCCTCAAGCCGTCTTCAGTCCATGTAATCCAAAAGGGAAACACATAGATTACATCTGCCAAAACTTCAAGTAGTTTGTGCAAACTGATTAATCTCTTAATTTATTCAAGATTAACCGTGACTAATCTGATATTTCATATCTCTCTCGAAATAACGCAATCAAAAAATAAGGTTTCTAATTATTTTATGTTTGAATATCTGGGATGTGGTGCTATTATTTACATTATTTACATTCGAACTGATATTCCCATCTTTTTTGTTATAATCCTGACACTTAGGCTGTTGTACGCTCTGGTGTTTTTCAAGGCTCTTTCCGCCAGGAAAACGTTCAATGAATTTATAAGTGAACAAGTTTATTTTATCAACTGGAATAAAATATTCTCGTTCTCTTCAGAAAGTGTTTACATATTTCATCTCATTCTTTTAAGATCTTCCCACCTATTGTTCACTGATTTTTTTAAAGTCTGTATTTCTTTGTCCAGTGATTGAATTCACGGAAGAATAGTCTAGTAGATTAAAAATTTGATTCGGGAAATTGACAACATAGGACATATTATTTGAGTGCCTGGGTCGCACATGGTATTACAAATTTAGACTCATTTAAAACAGGGAAAAGAAATAATTGAGAAATATAGGAAAAAGAACCACCGAATATATCAATATGCATGAACAGAGAATTGTTCAGCATAATTCCATGGATTAAATAGAATGCTCAGTTCGAAATTCCTTGCAGATTGTGCTGCTCGAAATATATATGATCTGGTAATCCCACTGTCTATCCCGAGGTCCTCGAAAATCTCCAAAGACGGATATGCAATGTTATAGCTCCTGATTTGTCATCTCGTCTACCGTCTCTTTTTCACAGATGTGCTGTGTGTTGCCTCTGTCTTTTCTACAAATATGACGAGCTATTTTCACTGGTACCCCATCTGCATGAATTTAAGCGTGCTACTAGCTTGGCATCTCGATCCCACCCTTTCACTGTCGAAACAGTTCTTCTCTCGCACTTCCCGACAGTTGACTTTCCTTCCTCTTACTTGCTTCCCTGATCGCTATAATTTTCAAATATTCAAATGTAATGTCAATCGACATGTTCTGATGCCTTGATCCTGATACACGTCCTTCTCTATATCCTTTCCTGAAACATACTTCTTTGCTCTTGTTCTCAATCTCTGTAACCCCTTGCGTGCTAGTGGCACTCCCGCCTTGCTTAGCGTGAAACGCTTAAAAAAAATGCTGAAAACATTGTCATAATAAAAAACACGTGAAGACATTAGGCCGAATGCAAATAATCTCATTTTTGCCTAACATATTTCGTGCATTACGTTCCCAGAAATTTTGGATATCACTTTTTGCTCTTACGGGAATTATCTCTGTTCAAACGATCCGGCATCATAGGATTCTTGTGTCGACCTATCATCAAAGAATCCATGTATGAAAAGTTGGATTCGCTGCTATACGAAAATGCGTTTAACGTATTTCTTATCTTTTTTATTATATGACTCAGAAAATTTACCATTTCATTGCCAGAAGAGAATCAGATTTTGCTTCCATACAACGACTCTTTGAATCCCACTTGCCGTTATTTCTGTGACAAAAATGAAGCGAAGAAAGCAAAAGAGGAAACAATGTCAATACTGTAAGCAAGAGAAAGTCTAATCTGATTACAGCCGTTGGGCTCTCTCTCACAAAAAAAGAAAAGAAATGAAAAACGAAATAATGAATGAAAGAAAGAAATGAAAAAAG
>CAHIKZ030005627.1:3482500-3495000 GCA_903632075.3 Acanthosepion pharaonis
AACAAATATTTAACTATAGATTATCGAATAAAATGTGTATAGTTTTATATTTAACTTATTCTATGCAGGACGTTGATGATCATAGCTCTACAAAATATTTTGATTTTGTAGCGCTTTATAAATGTTGTCTATTTGTTCTCTCTATTGATCTCTGTTATGGCCATCCACTTGCAAAAAGCCCGTTGGGTAAATGCTACATTGACATCATCTGTCCCCCTTGCCTTTAAAGTGTACTCAGATTATTACGTTTCCAAAGCCCTGCTTTCGCATTAGTTGGCTTCGAAATTTCAACTGGCATGTTCTGGTGTTAAGTCATTTTTGTTTCTATTATCTATAAATCTTCATCGTTAATTACATGTTCTGTCCATGCTATTCTCAGCAATCATCTGTAGAGTCACATTTCTATCACATCAAGTTTGTTCTTGCTCATTTTTCAGGTGTCCAATCTCACAGATTTATAGGAGGACTGAGATTATATAACACTTCAGTACTCTTTTCTCTGTAATGAAAATTTCCTGTTTCTCAAATTTAGTTTCTTTTTAGAATCGAGAATGCGTAATATTGAATGAGTTCATACGAACCATTTTTACTCAACATTTTCATTCGCAAATCCAAATATTTAAACATTAACTTAAAAAAACAATACAATGAAAATAAGAATGCCGTACTGCAAATCGACAAAAACTTAAATTCAATTCTAAAAATTATACTGACAGAGAGATTACACTGTGTTTTGAATAATCAATTGATTTTTTTTTACATTCCTCTTTAAGATATCTATTTCTGTTTACTGGGACTATAAATGGACGTTATACGCGAACCTTGTATTCACAGTTGAATAAAGTTTTCTTAAAGCCTACACATTCGTAATTTTGTCATTACACACTGATTTACAAAGAAATTTAGACAACCATAAAAATAGGTTCTTAGTATTAGGCTGCTTATTTCTAAAATGAAATCCGTTTTCACTCACCCCCTATATTTTTTAATATATACATGTGTACATATACGTAACATATACGCATGTACATGCATTTAAAGCTATCAGATGTGTCCTATTTAGGACACTTTTTGTAGATTTGTTAATTTTAAATTTTATGAAATTGTATTCTTTTTAAAATAACTGGCATACTGGCCTCATCCCTATGTGTTAATTTTCATTGCGCCGACATGACATCCTCTTCAAATTCGAATTCCCCATATGCATGGACGTTACCATATGTGTTCAATGTTATATTATTTCCTATATTTTACTGAATTTACATATCACTACAATAGCTTCAGTCACTTCAAAACACAGAGGATGCATCAACAAGTCAAATGCATTCCTTTACGTGTGTGGGGAATAAATCACATTTTCACAGCACCAAACTATTGCTACATAATTACGAACTGTATATACAACTGTCCGTTAATCATCCTCTAAAAAGAAAAAAAATAGTTTAACAGATTATAAAATTTGTATTACATAAATAAACCTTGACATCAATTAAGTAGATAAAACTAGCACTGAACATGCTTGTGAATGTAATCGAAATAAACTTTTTGGAACAAAAAGACGATTTGAGGAAATAGCTTTAATTCTATGGTTCCATCATTCAAACTGTATATCAAATATAGATATGAACCAGATATTATTGATTTCCGAAATCTTAAAAATATTTTGCCCATACATTTTTTCCTGTCCATGACAATCTTCTGAAGTGTGCGAAATATGGTTCTCCGGTTCTTCTCTATTTTGGTCTCTCCATCTGTGTCCAGATCTTTCTTGTTACACTGGTTGTCTTTGTCGTTCTTATACATAAAGCTTCCTTTTTCTCTTAAGACGAGGAGTGGGGTAAAATGGTTTGGTCATACCTGCTTACCTTCCTCATCCTTTTTACATTACTTATTGAAGTCATTCTGATTCCATCTCTGATATTTTTTCCAGGCATGTCTTTGAATCTGTTGTTTGTTAACCTAAGGAGCATTTATATCTCCTCTTTCTTTCAGTGTCCAAATTTCACAGGCAACAATTACTCTGTGGATGATCAGAGAGCAGTAGATACTAAACATCCAAGGAGACGCTCACCCAAGTTTTTCATCGACCGAATAATGACATCCCCATCAAATTCATTCACATCAGTTTGCACGAAAACCTGGAAAATCTCGATGCATTTTCACAAGGAAACAATACTTGTAAATAAACATCAATAGAACTCGATGCAACTAACCAATAATATAAAATGTGTTTTATTCAAGGCTTCACTTGTTTGATCTCTGTGGCATCTGGAGAAAATATCTTCCATGAGAGTCTAACGGTTCAGTTCAGTCATCTCACTGCTTTTCGCGAATATAAAAACCCAGACGTCTGATCGGAAATACGATCGTCTGACATCGGATATGCTCGAGGGACACTCTGTCACCCGTCAAGAATAAAACTTGAACTGAAATATTAATATAAACCAGCAATCGGAAACTCTTTATGTCCGGTTTTCTTGTCTTCTGACTTCAAACCCTTCATCCACTCATTTACACTTACGTTCTCATTCGTTCAAGTGGATGAGAACATAGCAGACCCGACTTCAAAAGACCCCATCTACCGGCTACAGAACAGAAACACTTGAGGTCCTGATAAAATTAAATTATCCATTTTTTTCATGTAGTAGTATTCAATGTATGTTCTTCCACAGATCGTTTGCTTTAGTAATTGACGCAAATGCAATTCTTAGCATTTATTACAACTGTCACATATAAAATACATAAGTATGGAAACAAGGCAGTCGATTTAAGATTTCGATAATTTACTTTTAATACAAAAATATATAACTGATAAAACTTATCCATAAGTCACGAGTTCAATTTATTCATGGAATAATTTTGATTAACCAGAAAAGGCTTATATATTGGGATATTTTAAGACATTTTTATGTTTGTACATTCTTTTTTATAGATACAAACATTTAAGTAAATGTTCTGTTTATAATACATAATGTGTGACGTCATTTGTTTACATATGGATACGCGTCGAGCAGGTAAGAAAGCACAGTCAGCATTAGTATTTAAGACACGGCCGGAGAAAGATTGGATACAGGTCTTTTAAAAATACGTAGTGAACGAAAGAGTCATGATATTAATTTGATTTCAGATTAATGATTCACTGACTATTACTATCTCTCTCTCTCTCTCTCTCTCTCTCTCTCTCTCTCTCTCTCTATATATATGTATATATATATATATATATATATATATATATATATATAGTCTCGGCGTTGAGCACTTTACTGAGTAGGTAGGTGTTAGCCTATAGCTTTTTCTTTCTTTTCTTTCCCTGTTCGAAATTTTATCTTGATTAAAGTGTTTTTGGGAATTTGCCTATTCGTTTCTCCAAGGGATTTGTTTTTCTTAACACACACACACACACACACACACACACACACACACACACACACATATATATATATATATATATATATATATATATATATATATATATATATATATATACACATTTAAGCTGCGCTATGTTTATGGGATAAAGTGCTCAATATAAGAGATAGACCGTGTGTAAATATAAAAGTGAACATTGAAGCTGTTTCATGCTAGACGCAATCGTCAGGCCACGAGTGTTTTTTTATCTTTCATTGCTATTTATATATACGGGTCAGTGGTGTATTTTGGGTAGTGTATTTTGGTTGTTATTTTGCCGGGAGTTGTTTCTCTGTTTATTTATTTATTTGGGTTAAATTATTTTGCTTTTATTTTATTTATTTTTTTCATTTTTATTTCTTATTTATTTATATTTTAATTGGTGTTTATTAAAGTAGTAAAAATTGTTTGTATCGCTCATTTAATAGTTTTTGTTTTCGTTTGGGAAGATAATTAAAGCTATTTATTCAATTTTAGAGTTAATTGCCGTAGTTGGTTCTAACTATTATTTTGGCGGGAGCAGATTTTAATTTGTTTATTACTTCATTTATTTATTTGGATTGATTATCTTTACCTGTGTTTCTAATGGTTAATTTATCGGGATCGGTTTGTTAGTTTATTTATTTGGATTAATTTAGATTAATTTATTTGTTTTTATCATTTATTTATTACTTTGTATATATTTTTATTTACTCATTTCGGTTTTCGATTTGTAAGTAACGTAGTATCTTTTTCTATCGTTATATAACATTTATATCTAAGTTTTTCGTCCGATTTTTGGTTTGATTTTTATAGTCTAACTAATATTTTGGTCATAATGGTTTGTTAATTTGTTTATTATTTATTTTATGTATTTGGGTTCATTGATTTTGGTTTTTATTTTTTATTTATTTATTCTTTTTCGTCTATTCTAACGGGTGTGATTTGGTAATTTGTTTGGGTTGATTTATTTTACTTATTTTATTGTCATTTTGTTTTTTTTTATTTATTTGTTTTACTCTATCTATTTCATTTTTTTCTCAGTTTTCGATTTTTAAGTAACGTAGTAAAATTTCTTTTCTTGTCTGCATTTTGAGATGAGCTCGGATCGTTTATTTAATATCCCAAAATGCAGACATGAAAACAAATTTAAATATTATATTTAAATATTAAATATTATTTGTAACATCGCACATGACATGTATCGAAGCAATAAGAAATATCCAATTACAACATATCATTAATTTGCCTCTCTGCTTTTTATCATATTTGATAATTTCTATCTTGATCTCTGACGAAATTATATTATGAAAGAGTCATGTTTTATTAAGATCTGTCTTCTACTTGTTCATTTTCCTATCATTTTCTAGGATTCTTATCCATTAATAATTTCTTGGCAATTGCTCCGAGGAGCTGCATTCGCTGGTTCCCAGACGTCATGAGTTCCAGCGCCCAACAAGGCTGGCATCCCGCTCTCACCCCTTCACTGTCGAAACTCCTAACTGTTGCCGTCTCTTCTACTCCAATAGCTTCATGCCTCGCACCTCTCGCCTGTGGAACTCCCTTCCCTATTCCAGTTTCCCTGAGAGCTATAATCTCCATCTATTCAAATGTAAAGTCCATCGACATCTCCAGTTGCCTTGATCTATCCACTATCCTTCTCCTCATCCTTTCTTCTATCACTCCTATCTGATCTTGCCCTAAATTTTCCGTGACCCCTTACGTCCTAGTGACTTCCCGCCTTGCTTGGGGTGAAACGCTTAACCCCCCAAAAAAAAAATGAATGAATGAATCAATCAATATATATATATATATATATATATATATATATATATATATTTCGTTAATTGGCTTATGATTATTTTACTTTTGATGGTTTTTAATAATAGTTTTAAATTTAATATAAATTTATAAAAGTCATACAAATGTTTAAAATTTATTATATAATAGTCATATAAATATTTAAAATTTATTATATAAAAGTCATATATGTGTTTAAAATTTTTATTTCTATTCTGATATAATGTTGGTATAGTTAAGTATTTGTTTTGTGTGTATAATTATTTACCAGATGCCCCACGCAGCAAGATGTGGCACAAGGCAGTGTTTAAAGTAAGGTATCCGAGCCCGGAGGATCGGGCAAATATTGCCTATAGACCACGTACAAATGGAGTCAGTTTTCTGAGACGAGACTCTGCCCTTCGCAGAGCCTCGGCTGGGGGATACCCTCTGACATAAACCAGGTAAGTATTGTTTTGTTCGTGTATGGTTTTTCTTCTCAAAGTGTCGTGTATTTACGTACTATGTTGAATTTTGTTGTGAAATGTGATTTTATTCCCAACGTCATAAACTTTGAATTGTGAGATTTTATCTGTAATATGTTCTTTGTCGCGTTTTATTTCCGTTCAATTTTGAATCTTCCATTTTAGCCTGTCTGCATTGGCTAAATTTTCTCATTTCTTATTATATTCTCTTTCCTTTTCATTTGTTTCTGTAAAATTGGGATACACTTCTAATGTTATTTAACCTTTCTTTTCTTTCCATTCTGTTTGTAGTTGATTTCTTTTGTTTTCTTATGCCTTTCTTTTTTCCTTTTTTTTTTCATTTTATTGATTCCTTATTTTCGTTCCCTTTTTTTAAATTAATTTGTTTTTTCTTTCTTTTCCTTTTATGGAATGAATATTGTTTATGGAAAAATTTCAAAAAGGTAAAAAGAAATGATGCTTCATAAATCTTATTGTTAAATAAAATCGTTTATTGCCACCATTGTTAAGAGCCTGACGAGATTTTCTTTGGGGGCGTCGAAACAAATATACATTTTTGTCGCGGTAAATTGCATGTTCCATTGGAACAGTTTATTTATATATATATATATATATATATATATATATATATATATATATATATGTCTGTGTGTGTGTGTGTGTGTGTGTGTGTGTGTACGCGCGTTTGTATTTGTGTGAAAAGTCTATCCAATGTCTATATGCGTGAGTGTGTCCAATATCTATGCTTATCATTTATTTTTGTATTAGCTTTTTTGTAAATTTTTCTCACAATAAATTTTGGCTGATATTATCTGGAAACTGGATACCATTCTTCATATGTTTAAACAAGCTTTTTATTCGAAATATTATTTGGTGTTTTTGGAGATCTCCCGCGTCTACATATTGATTTCGTTTTATTAGACTAAACTTTTTTTTTTAAATTTATTTCTGTTGATCATGCTGTCCTGTGATTCACTGAAAAAAAAAAAACAAAAATAAAAAGTCGATATTTGTGTAAAAGGAGGGAAAAGTATTTTTTTAATGTTGCACGCATCAGTAGGCATGCAATAAATAATATATCTGAAAAGGCTATCTTTACGATTCAGTATAAAATTAATTAGCCATTAACATCTTAGGTAGCAAATGTTTCGTAATTATTTGGAGTGTCTTAAAAAGTAAGTCGGAAAAAGCAACATTTTGTTATGATTCAAGAGAATTGTTAGTGCATAAAGCAGTCATGATTATCCTGGAACTGGTGAAACATATTTCACTTATAATTTTTCACTGAAAAATATCCAGATTATGCCGTGATTTTGTAATGTTTGCTAAACATTACGCTACGTCGAAATGCCCAATATTCAAATTATATGGTCATTTTCTAAGCGTAGCTTAGATCTGGCACAAAGCTGAATGATTTATGGGGCGCCCTATGAAGATTAAACTCTCTATTCAGTCCTACTTGATCTAGCGAGATAAGCTTATTAACCATTACACCCCGTCTAAGTGCCCAATCCTTATTGTATCTGGTTAAAACTTCATCCCATTAATGTCCACCTAAAGTCCTAGATTTCTTTTATAAATTCTTAAAACATTTAGATTTAGTTATAGGTTCCAAAATATCTGATTTGATAGGTTTCCAAAAAGCCCATATTTATTTTATGTTTCAAATTTATTCGGGTATTAATTATGTTTCTATGTATAATCTATTCATACCTTTTGCGTATGGTAGTATTAAATGTTTATATAAATGTTTCCATATTTTATATCTACTATAAATGCTCTAACTACCATAGACAACCATGACAGAGGCAATATGATATATCTGTTTACAAATTATTTTCGTATTTTATAGAATTCAAATTATGATACTACGAATTCATGTCATTAGCAACAAGAAAACAGGTAATAAAATACGAAATCTAAACGTAGAATTTCTGCGCAAGTTTTAATATAATTTCTGTTTAATACCGATATGTTGTTATATGCCTTTAATTTGCCTTTTTAAATAATGTTTCTTCAGGATGGTATCTGCTATGATTTTCAGTAGATTCCTTTTGTCATTATAATTGATGTTGGCATGCATTCTTGTTAAAGCTAATAAATCGTTTTCCTTTTGCCTTATCTATGGTTTGAAATCTTGATCTTCTCCTCTGTTTCCATATAAGACTAGAGTTATTCATTTATCCTGCCATTTAACACATGACTTTAGAAAGAGTAGACGAATCTATGACTTTCACAAGGACACGAATGCGAAAATGAACACAACAGATGAAGCCGAAATTTGAACTCTGTTCGTCGGTTCCACTAAAGTTAACGACATTATTAACACGAATTTAACTTCATTCAAAGGTGTTGGTGAATGTTTTGAAGTTATCCGGTTAGAGAGTAGTTCCATGGCGTAAAACACTCAAATCTCTCTAAAGTAAACAAAATGAACTATCATTTAATAACAATTAATCGTTTTCTCAGGTAGCAAATATTTTAAGATTCAATGTCTGGAATACAGATATCTTCTGCAAAATTGATCGATTTGAAAGTATATCCGCGAGGGAATAGACGGAGACTGCAAAGCTATTTATGAAAAAAAAGTTTAGCACATGCGCCATTTTTGTTCTGCGAAATGTCTCAAGCGAGGGACTAATTTAGAAATTGCTTCTGTCTCTTCGAACCCAATCATTCTCTCAGTGGGATCCCAATATCTTAACAGAGAATAATTTGATGCACTATTTAGAGTTACGCTCTTTTGAAGTTAGAAGAAGATTCCCTTGAAGTTGTTTGGGTCGAGTGTGTCAATGTGAAGTTAAACGTCTTCGATTTCATGCTAACCTCATTATTACCCTTATTCATTTCTGTGCTATTCTAAGAGTTCCCTCCTGTCTCCTCTTCTCTTCCTTCTTCTTCTTCTTCTTCTTCTTCAATTATTATTATTATTATTATTATTATTATTATTATTATTATTATATCGATTTTTCACGCTGGATGTTACTTGCCAAATGAAATTGGAGATTAAGTATTATTAACTTTCTTCATATACCAGAACACATCACATTACTATAAATATCCGTTTTAATTCTTTATTATTGTTAATATTTTTATTATTGAGGGTAAGAAAAACAGGTCCACAAAATAATTCCGGGTTACATATATACGAAACTAAATATACACATCGCGACACTCTCGGGGGAATCTCGATTGATTTTGGAGGTTGCGATGGCGCTCAGCCCTAGAAACGGGCGGAATGATGCTAAGGCTAAGGAAGTCCTCCATAACACTCCCCTCCAAAATCGCGACCTCTCTCAACGTGCGGTATAGGAAAGCTAACCCACTGGCGTGCCGTTGGCACATCAAGTGAGTCATTCCCGGACCTCCATGACACGGACGTTAGGCAACGACTTATCTGCAGACATGATGATTGATATCTCCCCCTATTGAGGAAGAACAGGGGCACATTTATTCTGTCCATGCAGAGAGGAATTACAGCCTATCGATAAAGGAATAAGAGGAATGAAGTATGTGGCATACGCCTCAGCCCTGCACTTTACTGTCAACCGCCGTCGAAGCCCGGACAGTCACTCCGACCTTTAGCTGTACTTCGGACCGTTCTTATTCATCTGGAGCCTGGGATCGAACCACACTCCAAGAATGGGATCCCTGATAGACTTTATGCAGTTAAGCCTGCACCCCTTGTAATATTTTCGTAACCTTCAAGTGCCTTCTGTTCCACCTCAATGTCACTGCGTCATGTGAACAAAATTGATTCATTATCGGCGTACGCGAAAACCCTACCTCGAGTAACTCTAGAGACATCGATTCCACTTAGGGCCAAAATGCACTGTCTGTCCCTTAACCGGCAAAGAAGGGGCTCCAACGCCAAAGAGTAAAATTAGGGACGACAGCGAAAGACCCTGTCTGACCCACCGTGACAGCGCAAAAGCGCCTGGCCGCTTACCGTTCAACTGTACCACAGCACTTGGGGTGTGATACAGGAGACAGATAAAATTGCAGGTCGGATTTGAATCAAACGGCCTGCAGGACAGCAGCCAGTTACTGATGGTTGACCCCATCGATCGCCTTGGAATAATCCAAATTGATAAGTGCGTCTTGTTCGTCGTCTTTTAGACCCTCTAGGATCGTGGAGATGAGATGGAGGTTGCACTGAATTGTTCATGTCTTCACAGTTCAATTCTGCCTGGGTCCCTAACAAACCATCGGAAACTGACTGCAAATGTTCCGCCAAGATTTTGGCCTAAAGCTTCAACGGAGTTGCGGGCATTTAGTCATCTAATTCCCGCCTACTACGCTTTCCCCTTTTCTACAGGGTGATGATATCCCTGGAGATGCGGTTGTGAACGATCCCCTTTCGGAACAAGTTATTGAACATTTACAGTCAAAATCGGAACAAAGATGGGCGATGGAGAGTTGCCACTTCCGACCTTCTTCAATGCCAAGTGAACTACGCCCTCTGTGATATCGCCTTCGCAGTAAGCCGCTTCAGCTGGCTCAAGCCGAAGAAAGTCACACAAATAGCTGCGAAACTGACTCCCACAGAAACCAGTCTCCTTGGTAAAATGGCTCTCAAAATGCCGCCGAAATTCCTTAATGTAACCTCCTGAATGTATCAACTGGAACCCCGATGGATCTCATATTTCTGTGTCCATATCTGTTCGACATCTTGTTTAACATGTCTAACTACCTGACCTTTGCAAGTGTCACGCTCCAGAGCCTGCGTGGTTAACCATATCTCTGTGGAATACCCATGCCTCCACGCGGTACAACATAGAATATTTTTATAAGACTGCAACTTGATACCTTTATCTAGGTTGAGACATTGGCTATATACGATGTTGAAAGTTCTAAAACTATCCTTGATTATCTCCCACCACATATTCCCAATAACCACCCCAATAGTTCCCACTGTACTAGTCTAGTAAGCTGTTACCGGAAGTCCCGACTCTCTAGTAAACATAGCTTGAACTTCCAGTGCCCAGCCATTCTAGGCCTAGCACCCAGCACCATCCGGGCACAAACAAGTCTATGGTCTGAATATTCTAAACGGTGGAACGTGGGAAATCTAGCAAATCTAGATCGACCCTTTTTACTAGCATTCTATCCAGCTAGCTGACTACCCAGATAGAAGGCCACATAATAACCCACACCAACATACCCCATCCGGTGTCTATCGATGAGCTTAAACTCGCCGATCAGATCGACCAAGCTATGATCGCCCGACCTCACCCCTAGCTCCCCGCCACTGTCTAATCTAGGTTCCAGGACGGTATTCGAGCCCCCATTAAGATTAACCGCGAAGAATCCACCAGGAGCGACTTCTATCGACGGAAAAGGGAGACACGCTGGGTCTAATTGTTGTGCACATAAACCGCAATGATTTGAAATGAACTATTGTTCCCGGCAATATCGGTCACAATCAACCGGGCCATGAATCGTTCATCCTCGTAACCAGTGTACGCTTAACTGGCAAGGGAATACCTTTGGCCAGCTGGTCCTGGTATGCTGAATAGAAGACAAAGTTAAAAGACAACACACGAGTATCAGCATCGCAAACAATATGTGTCTCCTGGATCGCGGCCACATCTACACCGAAGAGCATGAGATCACGAACAAGAGGGCAGCTTTATCACAACCCCTGAAGTCCCTCGTATTTAACGTGGCTAGCTTTTTTTTTCACCCCGAGCGATTCACACCAAGTAAAAAAGACAGAGGGAGGCGACGACACGTCTGTGAGAGAGCGACTGCAAACGAGATGCCAGATCAGGGCCAATTACATCGCATATCCGTCTCTGGATTTTATAAGAGACCTTGAGACAAACAGAAGGGGCTCCAGCCCATATATGACAGCAATACTCCATGCAAGGGCGAATGGTTGATTTTTAGATTTGAAGGATCGACTACGGCGAGAAAAATTTCCTGGTGCAGCACAGGGAGCCAAAATTATTTGTGGTGAACAAAGCTATTGACTCAATTTATTTGATCCATTGCAGATCAGGAGTCAATGTGAGACCGAGCAGTCGCAAAGAGGTGCTCTCGTGTAGTTGAGCGTCAGACATTCTAATGGGGTGGGGGCAGGGATGGTTCTCTGTGGTGAATAATAGAATGCAGTTTTGTTTTTGAAACCTTAAAGCTTCATAGACATAATTCATGTTTGGTCCTTTAAACGCAGACTTGACTGAAATCTGAAGGATTCACGATCCCAATGAGTTGTCACAGACTTCCGGTACCAATATCGGACGCAATTTGTCAGTCAGAGATAATACCGCTGACTTCCGTCGGGAATGTTAGATTTAATGCCCTATATAATTAGGGGTGGAGAAAAAGCCAGGACCCTTCCTCAATATCTTTTTGCCATTTTCTTTAATTTAGGAGACTGATCTTGGCCATCCGGATCTTCTGGAAGGCATCTTTTGGTCCCGCCATGTGATCCCACACTTTAACGTTCCCACCAGTATATATGTAGATGGTAATTACTCCAGGGGCGTTTGGAAAATTTAGATGATCATCCGTAGACTTGCCGTCTATGAATGTACATTTAATAAGCAACCTCAAGAGGGCCTTCCTCTGAGAGGAAAGTTCCCTTCTTCCCCTTGCGAAAAATCTTCCTCTTTTAGGGGAATGAAGGGTTGGGGAGGGAGAAACGAAGCTCTAAAAAAGAAGATGGGGAAACTCCTTGTTTTACCTGACAGTTGATTTTTTCTGTTCTTACTGTCGAAAAAGATTTCTTCTACTTCTTGGTGACTTTGTTCGCTTCTTCTTCATTCCTCCCCCTTCTCAACGAAGAGGATATAGGTGGAAGCATCTCCTCCACCTCCGTAAAGACATCAAGTTGTGGAAGCC
>CAHIKZ030005627.1:3500000-3612500 GCA_903632075.3 Acanthosepion pharaonis
GATGTTGAGTGTACCATGGATTGAAGATATTAGCAAAGGATCATTTTTAAGAGACAGTGAAACAAAAAGGACGTTTATACTTAGAACCAGAAAGAAACAGTTGCAATTTCTAAAATACTGTTGTGACAAAGGAAATGGTTAAAGAAATAACAAAACAAGTGTTACAGATATATCGTATATTAAACAGTAAGTACAACAGAAAAGTACTACACGTCTAATGATCGTGCGTCGGTTGAACCAGTGTTCAATCTTTTCGACTGTTAACATTTAACAGCCCCCTCTCCACGTGGGATGTATGTGGCACAAGGCCGAGTTTACCGTGGGTTCTCCGATCCCGAATGCTCGGCCAAAAATATTCCCGTAGAAACCGCATAAGCGGGTTCGGGTCTGTCTACCACACCGGAAGAAACACTGCCCTTCGGCACTAAAGGCAGAGAGAAACCTGGACAGCAACTGCGAACAGTAACAGCCCGGTAGAACAAACTATTCGACTGTTAATATTTAACAGAAACACACACACACACCGAGGGATGTATGTGGCAGAAGGCGGAGTTTACGGTGGGTTCTCCGAGCCCACAGGCTAGGCTAAAAATAATCCCTTAGAACCCGCATAAACGGGCTCAGGGTCTGTCTACCTCCCCGGGCGAAAAGCTCAAGTCAGAGAGTCCGACAGTACTGAATCATCTATTAGACTGTTCTATTTAACAGTCACCGCACAAAGAATGTATGTGGTACAAGGCCGAGTTAACCGTCGGTTTCTCCGAGCCGGTAGGCTCGGCCAAAAATATTCCCTTTGAACCCGCCTAGATGGGTTCAGGGACTGTCTACCTCCCCGGACGAAACTTTGCCCTGCGGCGAAGCTTCGTCCGAGTTCCTCTCTCCTGAGGCAAAGAGTTTGATAATAACAATCTGTGCAACTGTTCCCCAAGGTTCTCTTTCATACTAATCATATATTAGGCGGATGAGTCCAACATAGACTGTTTAGAGGGAGCTCACGACAACAGACGCACAAAACGAAAGAAGGGCTTGGATGATTTGACACTCATATGACATATTGAAGATAAGCGAGAGAATTAAACACTGATTAGTCTACATAAAAAGCTTGTGTGAAGGGATGACAGAACAGAGACTGAGATGGATAGTGAAAAGAATAAAAGCTAGAATGGATAGGAAGTTGTGGGAAACTATGATCACCAATGTCTTAAAGCGACAAGTCATTAAAAAGAAGAAAATGGAAGTAGAGAAATATCAATGAATTCAGAGAGAAGATGTAGGTAGACGCTAAAGCTTGATTCGTAGCCATTTTGAATGCTATCTCCAATAAAAAACACGACCATTATTGTGGTTGCATTTTCCCAGGTGTATCAGAAATGGCTGTGCTTTTATGTTTCCAATTATCAGATTGAATTTTTGACGTATTTGTTAAATAACTCCACCATGATAATGCGGTTTCTGATACGAGTTAGTAACAGACGAAGAAAAAAAAAACTACCCAGATTGACATAGAAAGAGCAGGCAAATTACAACAATGGCAATAAAAATATCGAGTCGGAATCATCGTTGGCGCTCCTCGAATATCGCAAACGGCGCAAATCAGGCGTGAAGCGTCTCAAATGCAAAACCGCAACCAATGGTGCGTAACAAAGAAGCGCCGTGTGAGCAGCAACGCACCTGTCGTTGGTCTAATGTGAGAACTGCGATCAATATTATCCTCGTACAGGCAATTAACACAGCCGTTTATATTCGCAATAAAATCTTGCTTCAGGACACGCACACATACATACACATACAAACTCATATATATATATATATATATATATATATATATATATATATATATGGATAGAGCGTATTTAAATATATTGGTGGCCAATGAGATCGACGCCGAGCGACGACAGTCTGTGTCATGCAATATATATATATATATATATATATATATATATATATATATATATATATATATATATATATATAAATTAAATTAACTGTATTATTTGCATCTTCAAGCGAATATTAGAATCCAATATTCGCTTGAAGATGAAAACGGAACTCATGCTTTTGATTTAATTTTATAATTAAATTTAAAGTGTTTAGCTTCCATTTTTGAAATATTGTTATTCCTGTGTCGCGAAAAACCATATTGTAAAGCAGTTAATTTATAATATTGATGCTATGTAAATTTACATTTTGCACTGATTTGTAAAAAAAAAAAAATCAATAAGAACACCGGATTATATATCACAGCTCGTCAGTGCGACTAAACAACTGAATGCCTCAAGCCCGGATTCAAGCTAAACAGATTTGGTGTCAGTCAGAGCTTCTACCACTGAGCCATCTTCACTCGTCAGAATAAATCCGCCAAGTCTAGTGTATTGATTTTACAAATGTAAACAAACGCCAAGCAGCCAAAGTGCTGCATTCAATTTACTGAAGAGCTTCGCATTTAGGCAGGTGATCTCTACATATATGTTGGTGACCTAAACATATATATATATATATTGCTTTTTAGAATTTATATATATATATATATATATATATATATATATATATATATATATATAGAGAGAGAGAGAGAGAGAGAGAGAGAGATAGTGAAAGTGAGAGATGTTTTTATAATTTCCTGATCATAGGGGAAAGTGCTCAATAGTTTGTGTAGGACGTTTTTAGATAAACAGCGTGGACATCGACTGCCACCGCCAGCATCAGTAAATATCAGAAGGACGTTTATATATGTATATATTAACGTCCATTTTTTTTTCATTTTTTGTTTCCACACTGAGGATAAAAATATACACCGGCAACTCATTTGCTGTCTATACATTTAAAAAACTTACATCTCCCCTCGATCATACTCTTTCTATCCATATGTTTACCTTCGCTCTGTTGATGAATTCTCCAAGGCTAAATTCCTTATCTTTGTATTGTTGCTGCTTTTCTTTCCCATGATTATATATATCAAACAGAAAAATGATCCTCATAAGAAAACTTTTAAATATTTCGTAGGATTGTGTTGCAGTCGCTTTTAATTTGTCCAGAAAAGCTTTTCTCATGAAGTCGGTCATCCACAAGATTTGTCATGCGGACACGTAAGCGAAATCAAGAACGCCGGTTTTAAAAATGACAAGGTTCTAATTTTTGGCTTTATCATTTGTCATCAATACATAAAACCCTTGCACCAACATCATCAATGCAAATTAATTCCAATGAAGTCTCAGAATTTATAGCTGAAGATATTACATATTTCCTACTAAAAACGAGGTAAACAGATGATACGAAAAGTTATACACCAATGAGAAGTCTGCCCACCACATATTATTTGATCACGTCTCTCCTGACGAACTGTACTTATTGTTTTCTTAGTTAAGACAATATTCTTCCCTTGGCACAGAAGGGATGATTGAGAAGTCTAACTGTTGATAAACAATATGATCCTGGAAAATTGCAGGAAAAGAGGTAGAAATGTCAGTTAGAGCATGGATAGATTACCTTAAAGTCTTTGACAGAGTGCCACCATCTCGGATTCCTAAGGCTTTGGAAATGTAGAATGTCTACATGGTGATAGTAAATTTCCTTAAACACACTATGGGAATGTTAAAAACCACATTACACTTAAATTACACCAAAGGATCTGCCACTTCCATCAGCCTGAATATCAGACGAGGAATCTTTCAAAGAGTCTTCCTGTCAGCCTTTCTATTTTATCTGTCTTTAATCCCACTTTCGCATGGAGTAAAAACAATAACTATGGATACAAAGAAAAAGAATGTATTTATTCACCTACTCTACGTAGATGATCTGAACGTCATAGCCAAAAAACGTCAATGAGATGAAGGGTTTTCTCAATTGTCTAAAATATTTCAATGACGACATAGATATGGATCTCGGGTCAGATAAATGTCTAAAAGTAACATCCATGAAAGATTGAATTACAAACACACATAATAGATCTAGGTTTTCTACAAACATTAATGAACTGGAACAAGAAGTATATAGGTATCTAGGAATTAACGGGGGGGGGACACAACACAAGCTCTTTTACTCTCCAAGCAATTTCGGACTTCCTCCAAATCATCGCGGACAGAGGTTTCAATAAAAGGCAATTTTCAGTCCGGTTACTACCAATCTGCCAATTGTAGAATGGATTGAAAACATGGAATTGGTTTGTGAACTCTGCGAGATGAAAAAAATCGTGCGTATACTGACTCAACCGCCTGGGTTTCAGTTTAAATGTGGCACCTCTCATAATGAAAGCCGTAATTGACGCAGTACTGAAGACGAAGCAATTAGGAATGCCATATAGGCATATATGATGACATTAATGTCAACGAGAGATTGGTTCTTCTCGTACGTATGATGATTTGTTTGTTTTGTTTTACGGCATATCAAACACAATCATTTAATGCCGACAACTTTTTTTCCTGGTAGTATTTTTGTTTTCTCAAAAATCCATTTCCTGCAATACCTCTTTCCTCAAAAATGTATAGCCGGTAATATTATTTCTAGAAATGTATTGCTGGTAATTTAAAAAAAAAATACAAAAACTTATTGCTGATAATAGTTTTTTTCTTCAAAAATTTATTTCTGGTAATAATTTTTACAAAGTATTTCTCGTATTAAAACCTATTTTTACACTTTTATAATGCTTGTTACCTCAGTTTCGGGGTTAATTATTTGCCTATAGCTGGGACCCTAACAGGTGCTACCACCCCTGGTCAAGGTGGACCTGGGAACACCAGCAATTAAGAGGTGGTTCCACACTCCTCAAAGCCTCCTGATGAGAGGCCTTGGACATAGTTTATCGTCATACCCAGGACGGTTCATATGCATGAGACAGCGACCGTTCAATTACGGACTAGTATGTAAGGAGAGATTTTAGACGTTGGTGACGTTTGCGGGAAATCAGGAACGGTTCATTGAAAAAGAAATATGTAGTTTAATACCAGTGACGTCAGAGGATCACAAGCTCATTTATTCTACAATACTGTAACTGATGCTTGTTGATAATCATCACTATATATTTTGAAAAAGTTCATTGGAGGATAATATGATTAATACTTTTTTTTTAATAAACCTATAATGATTATGAGGTTTTGGGAGAATTTTCTCATTACCACCAAATTATTATTTTAATTTTATATTCAATGTGGGATGTTGCTTTGGGTTTAATTGTTTAAAATAATTTTGTAACTACATTGTTTTAATTTCTGCATAAAATTTTTTAGGCATACAATAAATTTCAGAATCACATTTCAGATACAATTATGCTTTTTTAATCATTAAAAGTAAAATTATGCGACAAAATCTCATTTGAATAAGAATATAAATAAGAACTGTTACATTAACGGCTTAATGTACCAGTTTTATTCTAATGAGATATTCCTATCTTAAATACGAAGGACTGACATCGAATAATGTCGCATGTTTACATAACTAATTATTTCTAACAGAGATGTTAAAACGGAATAGGCGAAAATTTATAAAATAGTGTAATAGATTAAAGCAATTATGGTCATGTAATTGTCGCTTATTTTTATTTCTTTCTTTGTCCGAATGAAAGGTGCCATGTACATTTTTTAATCATTTCTCCCGAAGGAAGGCGATAATGCCACAAAGATGTAAGAGGTTACTAGTTATGAAAAAGGGCTGGAAGACTTTTATATAGATAAAACACAATAAAAGAATATACATGAAGTCAGAAGATGGCGATTTGTGACGTCACCCCGGCCTGTCTGCCCTGTTGCCGTCCTATCCTGCGACGACCAATGTGACTTGGTATTGGTCGCGGCACCAAACGTGACGTTCTATCCCTTTGCTCATTCGGATGGGAATCTGGTTAGATTCGGTATCAGCCTTGTCGTTCCCAGCTCGCCTCCAACGTCTGGTTACCGAAGTAAACTAGCCACGTTGTGATTTGATCTTAGGTAGACGAAATCAATCAGTCGCCGGGCCGCAATGCAAGTCGAGTACGATCAAGGGTAATACCGCACAAGTATATGTAAAAGAAAAGAAAATAACAACTCGAAAAGTTCAAATGTGTTAAAAATGAATAAAAATATTTTATATCTGGTTGCTGAATACAGGACTGCGCCTTTCTCCCAACCCGCTTATATGGATACGTGACACTTTGCGTTTGTTAGGCGGGTATTAACATCTTAAGTTGTTTCTTTTTTCAAGAAACTGGTTTTTGGTGTATTTTCAGGCGATATTTGTAAAACTTGTTTTGGTGGTGTGAGTCTAAGTGGTTCTTCAAAAATAAATTGTTCTTGGTTAGAAGTTGAGGTCGTGATGCGTGGATCTTTCAGCTTTCTGCGAGGTGGTTCTCAGAGCTCAGAGCTCAACTCTGTCTGCGTCTGCCAACAGCGTCTGTGTTACTCACTGCAACTACTTGTCTGTCTTTTCAACCCCAACTGCCGGCTAACTCGCTGTGACTCAGCTTATATGGACGCCGACCAAAACCGGGGTGGGCTTGTCGGGGTTTGAGGTACCTTGATAATTCTAAATCCACAATAAGGATATTCTTTGTAATCGGATAGGAAAATTTATTACTTTCCATTTTGGAAGTCCTTACTTTCTACATAAAGGGAATCGTCCTCCCAAATTCTTCCTTTCTCATATTGGTATCTCACACCAATCCACTCAGAGGGCGTCAACAGGTCCCACTCTCCCACACAGTGGCATCTCACACCATTCCCTTCAGGGGGCGTCAACAGGCCTTCCCTCCTTCTTCATAGTTTACCTTCGCCTACCGCTCACGCCACTCTTCAGCCAATGAACGTTCAGCAGCGTGGGTATGGCTAGACTGGCCTCGGTTTAAAAATCTCGCTCAAAGAAAAAAAAATTATCTTACTTTTTTTTTTCTTTTCTTTCTTGTCTTCTTCCCGACAACAAACCCCTACGACTCTTATCTTAACCGAACGTCGTCTGGAATTCGTCAACGAGATTTTCGTCAAATAATCATTGAGGTTGGTCAATGATTTTCCGCACTCTGTCGCCAATCATCTGTTCCGATAAAAAAAAAATCTATCATGGCCAGCTCTGACATAAAACGGGTGTTTTCCCCAAATGATATCTCCGCAGATAGTTAATGGTTTAATCTTTCCTTCTTTCTAACTTGTGGGTGGTCCTGCTGAAATTTTTCTCGGTCAGTGCGTGAACTATTTAATATTATCTCTTAGCATTCTGTTTTCTAGGCCACTTGACCAATTTGAAATTTTCATTATTGCGATGGGCAGACGGCTATCTTTTATTAACTCCGTCGTAACATAAATCAAATTAAATCCGACAGATCCGAGATATTACTTTCTTCGCTAATGAAAATAAAATCTTTACAACTTTTCTTTGTTAGAAAAAAATAACATCGCTCACTGTCTTTTCGTGATAGCTTCTTATCACCTAAATTAATTCTCGCCCCTTTTTTTTCACGCAACCCTAAATAGTGTCGCTGCATTTATATCTTTGATATTTGTAGGTGACAGGACAGCTAAAAATCGGAAGAGATTTTCCGATATGAGACGTGCAAATAATGAATCTGAATAGGAATTATGGTTACATCTACGTCAATGCGAAATCAATGGGACCTAATTTCCAATCGAGTAGTAAGACGAAATTCATGCGGTCGAGGTATCAAGACGAGATATTATTAGAAAAAAAACTGCCATGAAAATATTTATAGAAAAGGCAAAAGTAAGACACGTCGCAGCAGTGGGAAATTGACTGATGTCGAGATCATTAACATGGCAGACTATTTTTGGTAATGTCGAAAATATCAAGATATATAGAACCAGACAATATATGCCAGAAATATTCAATCGACAGACATATGATAGATTTCTAAATGCTGAAGAGGCATTTCGATGAGAAAAATTGTCTTTCAAGAAAAACTGAACAAACATAATTGAAAGCAGATCTAGAAGTTGACTCAATATAATTTCTCCATTTCATGTCAGCATAAAACCGGAGATCAAGAAGACGCATTAAATTGCTCTCATGAAGGTTAGCATCAGCCATACTGATAGAAATCAAAAATGATTCTCTAAGATGATTAAATGATAAACGTTTCATTGTGAAGGTATTGAAATTTCCAAACCATTTTGTTCCAAATAACAAATGCTTGGAGGTTATTTAATTAACTAAAAATGAATTACTTTTCCGCTTACGTTGTTTATTAATATTTTGTCTCTTAGTATACATTACTTGAATCTAAGTGAATATTTTCTTATTAATGTTCGTCATTTTATTTAATAATTGTTTCAGATTTGAAGCAGCTTATTTCATCATTTTGACTCCAAACATATATCAGTAAGGAATTATATAAGATACTGGATATTAATATGAATCAGAGACTAGAAATATTTCTGAATCACTAAGATGGCGATTTACCATCAGTTTGTATTATCACTTGGAAATAATAAAGACAACTTCAAATCTAGGTGAAAAAATTTAATCATCTTTGGCGATGGTGTAATGTTGACATAATCAATAATTCCACGTCGTGATTAAAATGCCAGTCCTGAATAATATCAATCATTGGAAAATCCTGAATTCTAAGCGCAATTCCATACGCACAGAGTAATGTCAGGATTATTTAATTAAAATTCTCGAACGAATCGTCTTCGTAAATTCTTAATGTTAAACATTAGTTTACCTCCATTGTCCATCTAACGCTATTATGCAAATCACATTCATCTCAAAAAGTCGAATATGCTTAGAAAATTTATTGTTTAAACAATTAATTTAGAATTCAAAACGAAGCTTGAGATAACTTTTAGCCTGTCTCAACGAGAGTTATTAAAGTTATAGGATTTATTATCAGAACTTCAGTTTATTATTCATAACCAGAAAATCAATTTGTATTTCAATAACAAGGTAATAAATTCATCAGCAATAGTACAAAATATATAATAGAAGAAATAGCAAATATATATATATAAAAACTTTGATGCATTTACATCATAATATACTGAGCCTTCTTCTCAATAACATAAAACAATCTATTTTCCAGTGATTTGTTTACATTGTTTACTTCAGCAGGTTCGATTTCCAACATGGTGTTTTAAATTGGTTTTATTTAATGCCATATTGTGTGCCACATTCAGGTAATTTAATTTTAAAAATACCCATATATTTTCATCGGGTTCGGATCAGGGTTTGATGGTGCCTGTTTCATTATATTCTCTGCTGTCTGCCTTTTCCGCTCATAAAATTCACGCGCAAACTTAGATACGCGAGAAGGAGCATTGTCGAAGATAAATACAGACTTCACTTCGAAACTGCTGCTGTGACTTTTACCATTCAAAGAAAGTTTTGTCCATTAAATAGAGCACTGTTCTCCTTCATTGAATTTGAATTGTCAAATAATGGTTTGGTCGACACTTCCAGACAATATCATCCCATTACACTCTTCTTGTTCATTTGTATAGCCACAGGCACATCTGTATCGGATAACTTCCTTCCTTTGCACCATCTATTTGGTCTATCTAACGTCACCCGAAATTTGAAATAACTTTAAAAGATTCAACTTTCATTGTATTTCCTGGCCGGTTTTTGGATTTTTCTTTTACTGAAAGGAGTTTTCCTAGGAGATGACCTTACAGTTCCAAATTTTCAAAGTATTCTAGACTTTTTCACCTTCTTGAATCACATGTTTTCAGTCCATTCAAAGATCTAAGCACGGATCAAAAGTGTTTTTTCGTAATAACTCGATTTAGTTTACGTTCCCCTCGAGAAGTCATGTGCTTAAAGCATTTTTTCTTTGCTTTTAGTTCTCAACTTAATTATATTTTTAACAGCATTCTTCATCGTTTGACGATCTCAGTGATGCTCCTTTGATATCTCCAATATCGACCTTCCCTAACTCAGTAACGTTGTTATTTTCTATTTTTTCAGCATTTGTTACATCCTTTCCATTACTCATGTTTCAATATCTTTTAGCGTAAAAGTAAGAAACAAATTGTTAGATTTCAGAAACTTTAAACGAATATTAGTTTAATCTACATTAATTCAGATTTCAGTTTGTTTAATATATCCAATGACTTTCATAAATCATGCTGAAACTAGCTAAGGATTTAACACAAGATTTGTCTTGACGTCTACATTAATCTTTTAAAATCTTTCAAAGCAAATTCGAGTTTATATGATTTGCATAATAACCCAACACTGACGATATATATATATATATATATATATATATATATATATATATATATATATATATCACACGCAGACAATACTGTTTCGCAGTTCCTCAGAGAGACTAGACAACAGAATGTCTCGAGCCCAGATCGAAATCCAACCGATTTGGTATCAGTCAGAGTTTCTACCATTGAGCCATCTTCACTCGACAGAATAAATCAGCCAAATCCAGGGTATTGTTTATACAAAGGTAAACAAACGCCAAACAGCCATAGCGTTCCATTCATCTTACTGAAGAGCATATAGGTAATAATCCGTTGGTATATAATCCAAGTAAATCCTATTAATGCAATATAAAATAATAAATATTAAATATTAAAACTGATTCACATATAGAGCTCAATGTTTTAATTTAACAGAACAACATATTTCATATAATACGAATTAAGGTTATATATTGGGGATGATCATTATTACAATTATCACAATTTACACGGATTTTCAAACCAGTCATGGATGAAAAATTATTGAAATAAAAATCGCCAGATAGAAGAAAGGAAGTAAAATGGAAAAAAAGAGAAAAGATAAGGAAAAACAAGAAAGGAAGGGAACAAATAAAAAATAGGAAGTATTGTAAGTTTGGATATGACGGGTGGTCAGAGGAGAAAGAAAGAGAAAAATGAGAGAGAAAATGACCTATTTATTTTAGACACAGTAGCAATCAGAAGGTATTTTAAACTTAAAGAAAATCTAGTTAAATCTCTTAACAAAATTAATATTTAATTCAATAATAAGAGATAAAACCATTTATATGAAATAGATAATTTAGAAATATAGATATATTAAAATAAACAATATATCACAAAAAATAATTAAAAAATAAAAATAATATATTGAAATAATTATATTTCTCTTAGGATGAAATATCTCAGCTAAATTTAAATCAACATATGTTAAATTAAGCATATATTAAACAATTGCCACCTACAAGGAAAAACAGTTAATATTTATCATTTTATATATAATATAGTAGATGAATCGAGGGGAAGATTAAATAGAAATAAAAATCTACACTGAAAATTAGAAAACAAAGTGAATGAAGCATGAAAAAGGAGTTCTACTGTCGGGAACTGCGAGAGGCGATTACATTTAAATGTTTCGACAGTGAAATTGTGGGACCGAGATGCCAAACTTAGTAGCTCGCTTAAATTCTTGCAGTTGGGTACCAGTGAAAGTAGCTCGTCAGAGCAGTTCACATGAAAATATTTGTAGAAAAGATAGAGGGAAGCCACAGAAAGTCGTTGTGATAGTGACTATAGACGAGATGCGAGATCAAGACCTATCACATTGCATATTTGTCTCTGGATTACGTAGAGGACTTCGAGATAAACAACGGGGCACCAGACCTTATATGGCAATAGTATTCAATTCAAGAACGAATGGTAAATCCATAATCATATATGTCTAGATTACAAGCCAAATATACGAAAATATGTTTTATTTCCTTTTCCCTCAACTCACTGCAAGTAAAGACAGAGCTAGAAGATGCCTTGTGCATAAGTGATTGATGAAAATAAAATTTACAAATGGGCGGTCAATTATCTTCTGCTCTTTTAATCAAGTTTTAAATCATTTAAACCAATCTCGTTAACCTAAATAATTCTTCAAACATGATAGGATTATTCAAACGTTTAGTCCAATAATTAAATTAGAGTTCCTTGAAATTAGAGAAAAAGAAATTAATTTAAATTCGGGCAATAAGTTAGGACGAAGTTCATCTAAGTGCGCTGTGTTAATAAAAAGTATAGACGGGGCTACGGAAATATAATGTAGTTGAATGTAAACAGAATTAAAAGAGAAATATTTAACGGAGGAAATGAAGTCTGGGAGTGAAAGGAAAAATAGTTTAATTGACCTCGTGAAGTCAAACAGATAATCTATGCTTGCTGGAAAGAAAAGAGGGAGAGAAACAAGAATATATCAATTGGTAGCGGAATACAACAACTATTCCTTTAAACTCACAGAAATGGAACCAAGTAAAATTATTCACTTACTGGGATTTTCATGATATTCTATTTTAACCCTTCCGCTACTAACTACGGAGATCTTCGTTTTTCTTATCCTGCTCCACTTGGCTAGGTAAGGAAACCTACATTTTTTTTGCCTACCGCTGGTATAAGTGTCCCGTTGCGCCATCTATCGTCAAATCACAAAGAACAATACTTCAAAAGATATCATGTGTATACCCATTACTGGTCTGGTAAGTCATTCCCAGGTATATCCATGAAAATGGAAGGCTGTAAAACACACTGGTGCCACTTTTCTGTGTAATAAATTATGGAGGTTGAAATTTGGCATTTTCTTTAAAAATGGCTGGCTGGATGGGGACAGCACTGGGCGAATGAGTAGCAGTGAAAGTGTTAATTAGACTCAGAATAATAAGAAAAATTAACGAAACACGTACATTTGAAAAGGTAGGAACTCACTTTGGACACACACGATAACACTGGGTGATGTGATTTTATGGCTGTCGTGGCCTTACTGAAGCCAGAATAAAGACACAAGAGTAGAAATGAGTTAACACATATATTAACGAAAATCGGCAATGCAATAATATAAAAACGAGCAAGAATGTTAAGTCGGAACTGTCAGAGTTGACTGTTGGGAAGGAAACAGTACTCTGACAAAAACAGTACCTGCTTTTATTTGTAACTTGGAAGAGTCCATTCGTGTATGGGTCATTTAAGATAACAATGACAACCGAAAGTATATATATATATATATATATATATATATATGTATGTATGTATGTATGTATGTATGTATCTTTTCTCTTTACTTCCTCCTTCTTTCGCCTTTTTTTCTCCTTTTCCTTTCCCCATATAATTTCCATTGAGTTGACCGATTAAATAGGTCAATGTCTGATCCTTACCCATTTCTTCCTCATATTAAATATTATAAAAAAATGAAATATAAAAACAAGTTTTAAAACTCTCCCTTCCCTCTCTAAATTCGACCATGTCTCTTACACCATCCCTCGCTACCATCTATGTCAAATTATATAAGCTTAATACTGCCCGTCAAAAGTGTAAATCTTAATTTCATTTATCGTTTTACCTTTTGAAAGTGATGTCTGAAGATCCAGGAAAAAATAAAAGTCTCTGGTGCAATAAATTATTACAATGGAGCCTTAAAGTTTTCTGTTTTCCTTTAAATTATATATATATATATATATATATATATATATATGGATAGATAGATAGATAGATAGATAGATAGATAGATAGATAGATAGATAATGCAACACCCAGCTGTAAGCAACTAGGAGGACGGTAATGAAACAAATATTTAAGCAACCTTCGGGATCAAATGCCACTCCTCCGGAATACAGAGAATTCCGGTCGTGGGCATTACTCTTGTATCTGATTATATATATCAGAGTAAATGGTAAAGTAAAAAGAAAGCCGGATATTAGGAAGTGACGAGCCTTCGCTCGGAAATATAGAGAATTATGAATCCCAGGTGAATTACGAGCCATCCGTTGCGACTATTTTAGTAAAAGATGGAGTGAGGAACAGCTTCAGTTTTCTTTGCCTGAAAAGAAATGATATGTTAGTCTATCATTAGAGAAAATAGAAGTAACAACAATGATATTAGAAGTGTTAACTACCTACTCATAACGTGAATACGTAATTAGATGCTACAATATGTTGAAAACCGGATTCGTATTTGCATTTCCTGATGTGTCGATATATTCATATCCCCATTCGTTACGGAAGGTACACTGGGCATTATCATAATTTTCCAGAACAGGGAAAGGAAGCATATCCTGCAACAAAGCATTTGACTCGTTAACATATTGAGCCAGAGCGGCAGGTATGTGTTTATACATTAATTTCATTCAACAGAATTCACGGGGATGTATTTTTACTACGGTTAAATTAATTTTGACACAAGTCCAAACGAATGCAATAATCAGTTGGAGTAGAATTCAAAGCTTAGTAGTAATCGTTAACGCAGTAATTATGCTACATCGGCGTACCAATCACGAGTTCTGTCAATATCAATTATGATGACAGAAAACTTATCCAAATCATTCGGTATAATTTCAATTTCCAACACAATAGTTATAATAGTCAATAAAATGTAAGTGCGACATAAATAGTTGTTAATCTATCTATAAACAATTCTATTGTACACTTATGGAAAACTTACCCAAACTTGAATAAATGTAACATTCATCGCCAGCGTATTTGTGTTATAAATGATAAAAAACAGTTTTTAGATATAAGCTTGATACTGCCCGTCAAATGTGTAGATTTTAATTTCATTTTTTGTTTCACCCTTTGAAAGTGATGTCTGAAGATCCAGGGAAAAATAAAAGTCTCTGGTTAAATAAATTATTACAATGGAGCCTTAAAGATGTCTGTTTTTCTTTAAATTAAATAATATATATAAATATTAGACAAAATTGAAGCAAAAAGAACACTTACATTTAACCTCGGGAGAGAGTTGAAAGTTCTAACAAACGTAATGAGAGAACCGAGCTTAGAAAATTTGTCATCCAGAAGGCGCATTAAAGATGATGGACAAAAAAAACAGCACATAAACTACCTAAGAAGCTTGTGTAAACAAATGGAAGAATAAGCTTTAGGGGAGATGATAAAAGGATAAAATTTACTAAGATCTACAAAAGACTATAACACTACAAATGACTGGACATTATGGAGAGCCATGATAGCCAGCGTCCTGGAAGGACATGGCAAATTGAAGATAAAGAACATAGCTAAATAAAAACAAATATTTATTTACTCTACAGAGAACAGGGCATATTTGTAAAAATCGGTTATCAGCGTACAATATATTCGTTAATTCTCATGAGATAATTTTAAGTGGAAAACATCTGGATTTGTAAAATTCAACAAAATTCAACTAATTACTTAATTTTAGTAAAATGAAAATATACATTTATTAAATGAAGAGATTTATGACTTGGTCTCCAGGGTAAATTTAGGATGATAATTGATGTATACAAAGTAGAACGTCTGTCAAATGGCGGGATACTCCATCAGTGAGACATATACGTTATTTCATTTGAATTGTTTCAACGAATTGCTCGCGGCACGACAAATTTTAAGTTAAATAAATTCAGTGGTTGGTATCACCTCATTATTAAATAGCTGATGCACATCTTATGAAGTAACTTAAGCTTAAACAATTTTTGCAGTTTATATACGTTTAACGCGCTAAATATTATCCCGTCGATTTTAACAAGTTACAGTAAATATTGTTTTGAACGCCCGAAAAAATTCTACAACTACTAATAATATAAAAGCTATATATATATAACTTATGTATTAAACATATTATGATTATTTTAAGACATTTTTATGTTTATACATTCTTTTTATATAATACAAATATTATGTAAATGCTCGGTTTTATAATAAACAATATTAATAACATTTACCGGCCTGAAGATGAATTATTGTCAGAAAACTTATTCAATTCCTTCGGTATAATTTAAATTACCAACACAATATTTATGTCGCACTTACATTTTATTGACTATTATAATAATAGTCAATAAAATGTAAGTGCGACATAAATAGTTGTTAATCTGTATCAATAAACAATTCTATTGTACACTTATGGAAAACTAACTCAAACTTGAATAAATGTAACATTCATTGCTAGCGTATTTGCTGGTAATATAAGTTCTGTTTTATTATAAAACACTAAGTAAATGCTCCGTTTTATAAGTAAATAAGTAAATGCTCTGTTTTATTATAAAACAAAGCATTTCCGTAAATATTTGTATCTATAAAAAGAATGTATAGACATAAAAAATGTCTTAAAATAATTGTCGGACTTAGTATATTTCATAATATATATGTATATATGTATATCTACATATAAATGTATGTATATTTAATCTGAACAAATTTTGAAAAAAAAAAGATTTTTAGTTGGTTATAAAGATAAGAACACGTGTGAAAAAAACAAATTACTGGACATAAAATTTAGAACTAGTCAGTGTGCTCGAATCTTCAGGTGTGTGACGTCATTTGTTTACATTTGGATACGCTTTGTGAAGATATGAATGTACGTGTGACATTCATGGAAGATTGAAGTTCAAATACAGTAAATTCGAGCTTGCTAACCGAACGCTCCACTGTGGCCGAAATCGGTTAAAGGCACGTCAAGCTAAATGACGGTTCCGTATAGGATACAGGTTCGAATCTTGTCGGAGGACGCATATTTTCTATGACAATTTCTCGGACATTCAGGCCGGTAAATGTTGCTAATACTGTGTATTATAAAGCAGAGCATTTACTTAAGTATTTGTATCTCAAAAAAGAATACCCGCTCGGCCCGGTGGCTAGGATCAAAAGTATCTGTGCTTTTGAGCTGCCGAGCTGTTAAGTCTGTCGAACTCTCTGCTTGCAGAGAGTAACCCTGACGAAGCTCCGCCGAAGGGTAGGGTTTCGTTGGGGAGGTTGACGGAACTAGCCTGCTTGGACGGGTTTAGATGGGTTTTATTTTTGGCTGGGCCTACGGGCTCGGACATACCCACATTAAAAAAGGCCTTGTGCCGCATTCAATTCCTGTGGGTGAATTGATTACCATCTCTAAAAAGAGTACCCGCTCGGCCCGGTGGCTAGGATCAAAGTGTAGTATCTGTGCTTTGTGAGCTGCCGAGCTGGGTGTCTGTCGAACTCTCTGCTTGCAGAGAGGAACCCGGACGAGGCTCTGCCGAAGGGTAGGGTTTCGTTCGGGGAGGTTGACGGAACTAGCCCGCTTGGACGGGTTTAGATGGGTTTTATTTTTGGCTGGGCCTACGGGCTCGGACATACCCACATTAAAAAGGCCTTATGCCACATTCAATTCCTGTGGGTGAATTGATAAATACCATCTCTAAAAAGAATATCGGCCCGGTGGCTGGGATCAAAGTGTAGTATCTGTGCTTTAGAGCTGCCGAGCCGGGTGTCTCGTCGAACTCTCTGCTTGCAGAGAGGAACCCGGACGAAGCTCCGCCGAAAGGGTTTCGTTGGGGGAGGTTGACGGAACTAGCCTGCTTGGACGGGTTTAGATGGGTTTTATTTTTGGCTGGGCCTACGGGCTCGGACATACCCAAAAAAGGCCTTGTGCCACATTCAATTCCTGTGGGTGAATTGATAAATACCATCTATAAAAGAATACCCGCTCGGCCCGGTGGCTAGGATCAAAGTGTAGTATCTGTGCTTTGTGAGCTGCCGAGCCGGGTGTCTGTCGAACTCTCTGCTTGCAGAGAGGAACCTGGACGAAGCTCCGCCGAAGGGTGGGGTTTCGTTCGGGGGAGGTTGATGGAACTAGCCCGCTTGGACGGGTTTAGATGGGTTTTATTTTTGGCTGGGCCTACGGGCTCGGACATACCCCATTAAAAAGGCCTTGTGCCACATTCAATTCCTGTGGGTGAATTGATAAATACCATCTCTAAAAAAGAATACCCGCTCGGCCCGGTGGCTAGGATCAAAGTGTAGTATCTGTGCTTTGTGAGCTGCCGAGCCGGGTGTCTGTCGAACTCTGCTTGCAGAGAGGAACCGGACGAGGCTCTGCCGAAGGGTAGGGTTTCGTTCGGGGAGGTTGACGGAACTAGCCCGCTTGGACGGGTTTAGATGGGTTTTATTTTTTGGCTGGGCCTACGGGCTCGGACATACCCACATTAAAAGGCCTTGTGCCACATTCAATTCCTGTGGGTGAATTGATAAATACCATCTCTAAAAAGAATACCCGCTCGGCCCGGTGGCTGGGATCAAAGTGTAGTATTGTGCTTTGTGAGCTGCCGAGCCGGGTGTCTGTCGAACTCTCTGCTTGCAGAGAGGAACCCGGACAAGCTCTGCCGAAGGGTGGGGTTTCGTTCGGGGAGGTTGACGGAACTAGCCCGCTTGGACGGGTTTAGATGGGTTTTATTTTTGGCTGGGCCTACGGGCTCCGGATCCCACATTAAAAGGCCTTGTGCCCATTCAATTCCTGTGGGTGAATTGATAATACCATCTCTAAAAAGAATACCCGCTCGGCCCGGTGGCTAGGATCAAAGTGTAGTATCTGTGCTTTGTGAGCTGCCGAGCCGGGTGTCTGTCGAACTCTCTGCTTGCAGAGAGGAACCCTGACGAAGCTCCGCCGAAGGTAGGGTTTCGTTGGGGAGGTTGACGGAACTAGCCCGCTTGGACGGGTTTAGATGGGTTTTATTTTTGGCTGGGCCTACAGGCTCGGACATACCCACATTAAAAAGGCCTTGTGCCACATTCAATTCCTGTGGGTGAATTGATAAATACCATCTCAAAAAGAATACCCGCTCGGCCCGGTGGCTAGGATCAAAGTGTAGTATCAAAAAATTAACCCTGACGAAGCTCCGCCGAAGGGTAGGGTTTCGTTGGGGGGGGGGTTGACGGAACTAGCCTGCTTGGACGGGTTTAGATGGGTTTATTTTTGGCTGGGCCTACGGGCTCGGACATGTTAAAAAGGCCTTGTGCCGCATTCAATTCCTGTGGGTGAATTGATAAATACCATCTCTAAAAAAAGAGTACCCGCTCGGCCCGGTGGCTAGGATCAAAGTGTAGTATCTGTGCTTTGTGAGCTGCCGAGCCGGGTGTCTGTCGAACTCTCTGCTTGCAGAGAGGAACCCGGACGAAGCTCCGCCGAAGGGTGGGGGTTTCGATTGACGGAACTAGCCCGCTTGGACGGGTTTAGATGGGTTTTATTTTTGGCTGGGCCTACGGGCTCGGACATACCCACATTAAAAATGCCACATTCAATTCCTGTGGGTGAAAAAAAAGAATACCCGCTCGGCCCGGTGGCTAGGATCAAAGTGTAGTATCTGTGCTTTGTGAGCTGCCGAGCCAGGTGTCTGTCGAACTCTGCTTGCAGAGACTTTTGGACGAAGCTCTGCCGAAGGGTGGGGTTTCGTTCAGGGAGGTTGACGGAACTAGCCCGCTTGGACGGGTTTAGATGGGTTTTATTTTTTGGCTGGGCCTATCGGATATTAAAAAGGCCTTGTGCCACATTCAATTCCTGTGGGTGAATTGATAAATACCATCTCTAAAAAGAATACCCGCTCGGCCCGGTGGCTAGGATCAAAGTGTAGTATCTGTGCTTTGTTGCCAGGTGTCTGTCGAACTCTCTGCTTGCAGAGAGGAACCCTGACGAAGCTCCGCCGAAGGGTAGGGTTTCGTTGGGGGAGTTTGACGGAACTAGCCCGCTTGGACGGGTTTAGATGGGTTTTATTTTTGGCTGGGCCTACGGGCTCGGACATACCCACATTAAAAAGGCCTTGTGCCACATTCAATTCCTGTGGGTGAATTGATAAATACCATCTCAAAAAGAATATCGGCCCGGTGGCTGGGATCAAAGTGGTATCTGTGCTTTGTGAGCTGCCGAGCCGGGTGTCTCGTCGAACTCTCTGCTTGCAGAGTAAACGAAGCTCCGCCGAAGGGTAGGGTTTCGTTGGGGAGGTTGACGGAACTAGCCTGCTTGGACGGGTTTAGATGGGTTTTATTTTTGGCTGGGCCTACGGGCTCGGACATACCCACATTAAAAAGGCCTTGTGCCGCATTCAATTCCTGTGGGTGAATTGATAAATACCATCTCTAAAAGAGTACCCGCTCGGCCCGGTGGCTAGGATCAAAGTGTAGTATCTGTGCTTTGTGAGCTGCCGAGCCGGCCTTCGTCGAACTCTCTGCTTGCAGAGAGGAACCGGACGAAGCTCCGCCGAAGGGTGGGGTTTCGTTCGGGGGAGGTTTGAACTAGCCCGCTTGGACGGGTTTAGATGGGTTTTTTTTGGCTGGGCCTACGGGCCGGACATACCCACATTAAAAAGGCCTTTGTGCCACATTCAATTCCTGTGGGTGAATTGATAAATACCAATTAGTAATCGTCGAACTCTCTGCTTGCAGAGAGGAACCCGGACGAACTCTGCCGAAGGGTGGGGTTTCGTTCGGGAGGTTGAAAGCCCGCTTGGACGGGTTTAGATGGGTTTATTTTTGGCTGGGCCTACGGGCCGGACATACCCACATTAAAAAGGCCTTTGTGCCGCATTCAATTCCTGTGGGTGAATTGATAAATACCATCTCTAAAAGAGTACCGCTCGGCCCGGTGGCTTATCTGTGCTAAAAGCTGCCGAGCCAGGTGTCTGTCGAACTCTCTGCTTGCAGAGGAACCCGGACGAAGCTCCGCCGAAGGGTGGGGTTTCGTTCGGGAGGTTGACGGAACTAGCCCCTTGGACGGGTTTAGATGGGTTTTATTTTGGCTGGGCCTACGGGCTCGGACATACCCACATTAAAAAGGCCTTGTGCCACATTCAATTCCTGTGGGTGAATTGATAAATACCATCTCTAAAAAGAATACCCGCTCGGCCCGGTGGCTAGGATCAAAGTGTAGTATCTGTGCTTTGTGAGCTGCCGAGCCGGGTGTCTGTCGAACTCTCTGCTTGCAGAGAGAACCCGGACGAAGCTCTGCCGAAGGGTGGGGTTTCGTTCAGGGAGGTTGACGGAACTAAACGGGTTTTAGATGGGTTTTATTTTGGCTGGGCCTACGGGCTCGGATCCCATTAAAAAGGCCTTGTGCCACATTCAATTCCTGTGGGTGAATTGATAAATACCATCTCTAAAAAGAATACCCGCTCGGCCCGGTGGCTAGGGATCAAAGTGTAGTATCTGTGCTTTGTGAGCTGCCGAGTTTGGTGTCTATCGAACTCTCTGCTTGCAGAGAGGAACCCTGACGAAGCTCCGCCGAAGGGTAGGGTTTCGTTGGGGAGGTTGATTTGAACCAGCCCGCTTGGACGGGTTTAGATGGGTTTTATTTTGGCTGGGCCTACGGGCTCGGACATACCCACATTAAAAAAGGCCTTGTGCCACATTCAATTCCTGTGGGTGAATTGATAAATACCATCTCAAAAAAAGAATACCCGCTCGGCCCGGTGGCTAGGATCAAAGTGTAGTATCTGTGCTTTGTGAGCTGCCGAGCGGGTGTCTGTCGAACTCTCTGCTTGCAGAGAGTAACCCTGACGAAGCTCCGCCGAAGGGTAGGGTTTCGTTGGGGAGGTTGACGGAACTAGCCTGCTTGGACGGGTTTAGATGGGTTTTATTTTGGCTGGGCCTACGGGCTCGGACATACCCACATTAAAGGCCTTGTGCCACATTCAATTCCTGTGGGTGAATTGATAAATACCATCTATAAAAAAGAATACCCGCTCGGCCCGGTGGCTAGGATGTAGTATCTGTGCTTTGTGAGCTGCCGAGCCGGGTTCTGTCGAACTCTCTGCTTGCAGAGAGGAACCCGGACGAAGCTCCGCCGAAGGTGGGGTTTCGTTCGGGGAGGTTGACGGAACTAGCCCGCTTGGACGGGTTTAGATGGGTTTTATTTTTGGCTGGGCCTACAGGCTCGGACATACCCACATTAAAAGGCCTTGTGCCACATTCAATTCCTGTGGGTGAATTGATAAATACCATCTCTAAAAAAGAATACCCGCTCGGCCCGGTGGCTAGGATCAAGTGTAGTATCTGTGCTTTGTGAGCTGCCGAGCCGGGTGTCTGTCGAACTCTCTGCTTGCAGAGAGGAACCTGGACGAAGCTCCGCCGAAGGTGGGGTTTCGTTCGGGGAGGTTGACGGAACTAGCCCGCTTGGACGGGTTTAGATGGTTTTATTTTTGGCTGGGCCTACGGGCTGGACATACCCACATTAAAAAGGCCTTGTGCCACATTCAATTCCTGTGGGTGAATTGATAAATACCATCTCTAAAAAGAATACCCGCTCGGCCCGGTGGCTGGGATCAAAGTGTAGTATCTGTGCTTTTGTGAGCTGCCGAGCCGGGTGTCTGTCGAACTCTCTGCTTGCAGAGGAACCCAGACGAGGCTCTGCCGAAGGGTAGGGTTTCGTTCGGGAGGTTGACGGAACTAGCCCGCTTGGACGGGTTTAGATGGGTTTTATTTTTGGCTGGGCCTACGGGCTCGGACATACCCACATTAAAAAGGCCTTGTGCCACATTCAATTCCTGTGGGTGAATTGATAAATACCATCTATAAAAAGAATACCCGCTCGGCCCGGTGGCTAGGATCAAAGTGTAGTATCTGTGCTTTTGTGAGCTGCCGAGCCGGGTGTCTGTCGAACTCTGCTTGCAGAGAGGAACCCGGACGAAGCTCCGCCGAAGGGTAGGGTTTCGTTGGGGGAGGTTGACGGAACTAGCCTGCTTGGACGGGTTTAGATGGGTTTTATTTTTGGCTGGGCCTACGGGCTCGGACATACCCACATTAAAAAAGGCCTTGTGCCACATTCAATTCCTGTGGGTGAAATTGATAAATACCATCTATAAAAAGAATACCCGCTCGGCCCCGGTGGCTGGGATCAAAGTGTAGTATCTGTGCTTTGTGAGCTGCCGAGCCGGGTGTCTCGTCGAACTCTCTGCTTGCAGAGAGGAACCTGGACGAAGCTCCGCCGAAGGGTGGGGTTTCGTTCAGGGAGGTTGACGGAACTAGCCCGCTTGGACGGGTTTAGATGGGTTTTATTTTGGCTGGGCCTACGGGCTCGGACATACCCACATTAAAAAGGCCTTGTGCCACATTCAATTCCTGTGGGTGAATTGATAAATACCATCTCTAAAAAAGAATACCCGCTCGGCCCGGTGGCTGGGATCAAAGTGTATCTGTGCTTTGTGAGCTGCCGAGCCGGGTGTCTGTCGAACTCTCTGCTTGCAGAGAGGAACCCGGACGAGGCTCTGCCGAAGGGTAGGGTTTCGTTCGGGGAGGTTGACGGAACTAGCCCCTTGGACGGGTTTAGATGGGTTTTATTTTTGGCTGGGCCTACGGGCTCGGACATACCCCATTAAAAAGGCCTTGTGCCACATTCAATTCCTGTGGGTGAATTGATAAATACCATCTCAAAAAAAAGAATACCCGCTCGGCCCGGTGGCTGGGATCAAAGTGTAGTATCTGCGCTTTTGAGCTGCCGGGTCGGTGTCTGTCGAACTCTCCGCTTGCAGAGAGGAACCCGGACGAAGCTCCGCCGAAGGGTGGGGTTTCGTTCGGGGAGGTTGACGGAACTAGCCCGCTTGGACGGGTTTAGATGGGTTTATTTTTGGCTGGGCCTACGGGCTCAGACATACCCACATTAAAAAAAGGCCTTGTGCCACATTCAATTCTTGTGGGTGAATTGATAAATACCATCTATAAAAAGAATGTATAAACATAAAAATGTCTTAAAATAATTGTGGGACTTTGTCTATTTCATAATATTACTGTTAGTTTGGCGCCATCAGTATTTGTTCTATAACACTATTCTGGTAGGATACAGAGCACTTGTTGGGTAACTTTATTTAGTGAGGTTGATATACTTTATGCCTTGTCATCATCTGAGGTACATCAAAATAGACTGAAAATCTGGTTCCTGTGTATTCTTCGAATAAAGAATACCTTCTCACTGTAATTAGATGCAGAAGCGTAACATGCCGAGGGAAATTAAAATCTTATTAGTAAAATATTTAATTAAGGCCATGAAAAAAAGACATAATAAAAAGAGGCAAGTGGAAATTTCAGCCCTAGTAGTTGGCAAAATGAAAAGAAAAAAACGAAAGAAAGAAAAGAAATGGAAAATACTATAAAATGAGCAAATTGTAAATTGCTCCTCAGTCGTCAGAACTCGGTCGAGGGAAATAAAAACTGAACCAACTCTCATATCAAAACAGTTTATGTTAAATGATCAATCCTTATTCAAACAAAAGGGTTGTTTTTAGGACGTAGTTGTATCTGTTTATAGATATATCCTTGCACACAGACGCACACACACGCGCGTGTGCGCACATACACACACACATATATATATATATATATATATATATATATATATATATATATATATATAATTATTTATTTAAAAAATTATAACATAAATATGTATATATATACAAATAACTTATATTATAACATATATAACATTTTTGAATTCCCACAAGTTAGTAACGATAACGGTTAGTTCATTCTATGGTGTATTTTTCTTTTCATTTTTTCTCTTTTCGTATTTCCAACTAATATATTTGAGATTTTCCTCTTATCACATTTAATTATATATTTTTATTGACTTGATACCCTGCCATTTTTACTAACTACTCTGTGGCTCTTGTTGGTGTATGGGAGAGTTACGGTCGGCGTGTCAGTGTGACGCATGAACTGGCATTGGGCCATTAACCACAGTTTTTTTACTGTCTCGAATACTCAATGAAAATCAAAAGCCACCATTTCACAAAGCAGGAGGTTTGCATTTCAAAATAATTTCCACGATGCGTGGGGTCTGTATTATCAAATATTTGTGCTACTTTTCAATGATGGGGCAATATTATTTAAGATAACTTCATTACTCCGTCTAGTTTTCGGCCATCACCTCTCAACACTGACGTACTTTCAATGATTAATTCGTATACGGTTCTTTCCAGTTTTCTCTATAAGAATAGTTAGATGCTCGCCTTACAAATGAGAGAAAGGTTCAGCAATCTGTTATATATTTAAAGAAAACGTAATTGAGTGTCTTTGCAGAATCCCTTAAAGCAACAAATATGTATTTATGGTGCAGAAAATAAATGTGGCACATTTTCTTTATTAAAACCCACGAATGTCTAGGCTAGTAGACATTAAATGACACGCCTTGTAATCAGAAATATTATTATTGTCTTTTTCCTGAACCTAAATATTGTTGTCCTCCATTTCTTGCATTCAGAATTTTATCGATGATCACGTTTTCTTCCCATTGAATTTCCAGCATAGTTTTCTAGAACTACACTCCGAGTGAAAAAAAAAAGTTACTTAGATTTAAAAGCAAAATACAACTTATTTTACGAAAAAAAAGAAAAGCGGGGTATAATGTTTGTGAGTTTTACTCAGATAAACCAATCGAATAAAAATACTTTAAATATAAAGCGGAGGAGAAACCAAAAATTAAGAAGTTATTTTTCATAACCCGTAGATTTGCAGTCAGTGGCAGCACAGACGTTACGTAGGAGCGGATGTTAATATATACAGATTTTACACACCCAAAAATGTCATTTCCTAAAAACATTGTTCTTCATATATATATATATATATATATATATATGAAATGCATAAGAGAATAATAGCCATAGTCGAATCAGACCTAAAAACATTAGCATTAGAAGTTACTCAATACACGTGTAAAAGAATGAAATAAAAGTATGAATAACTTATAGAGCTTTTAACTTTAGAAATAATCAAGTCAGTTGAAGCTGCTACATTGATTTCCACCATACGCTTTCTTCAGACGAACTTTGTAAAATTTATTTTGATAAAAATTGCGTGAGAAACTGCAAGTAGCGGATACAATTGATCTCCTGATTTTTTATATATATATATATATATATATATATATATATATATATATATACCTATTAAGAAACAGAGATTGTGCAGCTAAATTTAGGGTTGACTGGTGCACCGTGTTGTCCCGGTCCCTCTCTTTATTTCATCTAAAGGTTCTGGAGGCACTTTACATCGGGTCCCGTAAGCCTTCTTTGTCTAAATAACGTGAGTGTTTGTTGGGACTCGCTGTCATTTGCCTCTAGTTCCTTTTGCTTTTTTTTTCTCCTCCCACAACTTCCTTTTATTGTACATTTATCTGTGTTAATTTTAAATTAAATCCCCCGTTGAAGCCTGAAGAGCGGGGACAAAACAGGCTGCTTCGCCCGTTTTTAATATGTCTCGTAATATTAAGTTTTATACTTTTATTTCGATCATATATATATATATGCATTTCACCCCAAGGAAAGCGAGATGCCACTAGCACGAAGGGGTTACAGTTGAGAGCGACAGTAAAGAGGCGTCATGATAAGAAGGTCTGGGTATAGAGCAGGGCATAATTGACATTACATTTGAATATTTGAAGATTATAGCTATCAGGAAAACAAGTAATAGGAAGGGGATTCCATAGACGGGAGGTGCAAGACATGAAGTTATTGGAGGAGAAATAACAACCACAATTAACCGTTTCAACAGTGAAAGGGTCAGACTGTGGTGCCACCCTAGTAGCACTCTTAAATTCATGCAGTCTGTAAACTAGCGAAAGTAGCTCGTCGGAGTAGTTACTCTGGAAGTACTTGTAGAAAAGATAAAGTGGGGCGACGGCATGTCTGTGAGAGAGCGACTGTAGACGAGATCCCAGACGAGGACCAATCACATTGCATATGTTTCTTTAGATTTTATCGAAGACCTTATGACGAACAGCGGTGGGACCAGACTATATATGGTAGCGGTATTCCATGCAAGGGCGAATGGTTGATTTATAGATTTTAAGGATGCACTCAGGCGATAAAAACTTTCTGACACAGGAACCGAATTTCCTTGCAGTGGATGAAGCAATTGATTCAATGTAATTGTTTCATCTCAGGTCAGCGGATAGTGTGCGACCAAGTAGTCGCAAATAGGTGACCTCGGGGAGTAGAGGATAAGGCATTCTAATCGGTGGAAGAGATGGTTCCCTGTGGTGAGTAATAGAAAGCAGTTTTGTTTTAGAGACATTAAAGTTAACCAGCCAGTCTTTGCCGCAGTCTACAACCGATTAGAGGTCCATTTCGAAAATAACGGCCAGATTAGTTTTGTCAGCGATACAGACTTGCTATTGAGTCAGGAGTAAATAGTTGTGTCTTCAGCATAGATGACTACTTGGGAACTGGTGACATGTGGAAGATCGTTCATGAAGATAAGGAAAAATGTAGGACCCAGAAGATAGCATTGGGGAACACATGCGATCTTGGGAAAGGATCTTGAGAAGAATCCGTTAAGGACGAGCATCATTACACGGTTTAACAGAAATGATCATATTGTCAAATAATTGATCTGAAATACCTTATCCCTTAATCTTACGAAGGAGGCCGGCATGCCAGACCCTATCAAACGCTTATCAAACGCTTTAGAGATATCTAGAGCCATGGCACCAGCTTCTCCGTTATTGTAGAGTGCTTGGTACACAATTTCAGTTATGGCCATGAGCATATCAGCAGTAGAACGGGCAAAGCTGAAACCATATTGCTTATCAGAGAGTAAATCATGGAATATAAGGTGTATAACCACTTTGGCGTTGATTAAAGACTCAAATGCTTTGCCGAGGATTTGTAGTAGATTGATAGGACGATAGTTTGATGGAATCTAATTTTGAGAAGATGCCCAATACCAAAGACGGTGTTATGTGCCTCAATAGACCTTCGGTTCTATGGAAGATATCAGGTATGGAAGAGTCGAGCGTTGAGTTGGAAGAGAATTTCCAAGCAAAGCACCGAGCCTTATCAGATGGGGAGGTCAGGACCTCAAATTGGTTGAACAAAGGATATATTGAACGTTTGATGTTGCTAAGTACGCTCTTTCAGAGACGCCAATAATCCTTGGAGCCGAATTTAAGAGATGCAATACGTTGTTTCATCCTATCAGCAAACATTACGGTCTACGCTTGCACTCGTTACGGTCTGAGACGACAAAGTGACGTCACTACGATATAGGCGAAAGAAGTGATTCCTATGAGCAATGGTATTTGAGCAAGCAATAGAGAACCAACGGGATGAGCGCGATTTAACCTCATATATTCTTGAGGGTATGAAAGCTTTGATTCCAGCTTTTACCCAGGAGGAGACCTCGGAATCGCATTCTTGATCGGGAAGCTTAATGACCACATCCCAGGGGACATCGCGAAGGAAATACCGGAACGAATCCCAGTCTGCTCGTTGATAAGAGAAAGATGATCTGTTGGTAGGAGCTTCTTTGCTGGGGGTGGAGTAGTAGGTTGACAGACATCATGATCAGAGTTGCCAAGAGGGCAGACCTGAGAGGCGCGACAAGACTAGGGCAAGGAGGAGAAAGAGAGATTGAGAAGGGAAGCCTTACCGCCCAGATTGCTGGGGAAAGTCAACTATTTGAGTGAGCGATAGAGAAATAGAAAAGTTAAGGGTTTGTATGCCACCAAGGTCAGTTACAGAGTTTTTGCGCCACTCGTTATGGTGGGTGTTAGGGTTAAAAGGAATATATGAGCAAACGGATGCAGAGAGATATCCTTGTCTATATTGTCTGAAATGCTTTCGAGTACACCACAGTCGTGGGAAGATGGAAGGCGATAGAGGACGAAGAGTTAGCTTACAGAGAGATAGACGGAGACACAAGTGAGAGTGGTCTGGAGATTCGAGAGATTTTAAGAGCTGGTTTAGGTTTGTTTTTTTATCGTTATTTATAATGTTGTGTAATTTTGGAAGTGAAAATTAGAAGGGCTAAAGTAGAAGTTACAAACGGTCATCATCTGTGACGTGGGAAGAAAGGAGCTGGCGCAGCCTGCAACATAATGTGGCCTCAGGGTGGCCCACCGGTGGTGAATGCAGGGACACCCTTCCATGCACGTCATGGCAATACAGGCACCCCGGCTGCTGAAGACGCTACGCAAGACATAGAGCTCCTGACTACCAGTCGGGAACAGCAACCAGAAAACTGACAACCGTGTACCCTCAGAATGAAGAGGTAATGCCACATTCTGCACACACCACAAGAGAATCACGACAGAGAATCACGAGTAATGAGGCCAGAGAGAAGGAGAGGAAGAGTTCCGGGGAACCTCTTCCTAAATAAACAAGAAACAAGGGGTGAGCCTTGATTTTTGTCCAAGAGATTCAGGAGGAGTATTGACCGGGCGGTAGGAATGATATATATATATATATATATATATATATATATATATATATACACACACACACATATATATATATATATATATATATATATATATATATATATATATATATGATAATAGGGACAGCAGTAGGAATAATAGTAGATGTGTTAATAGAGATTGTGAAAATAATTATTTTTCTTTAGTCTGTACACTCATTCTCATAGCGATTTTTATAATCTAATTTTGATATGATAATCTGTCATCATCAAGTTTAAGTGTATATTTCCAAGCAGTTCATTGATTTCTTTGCTTTTATATTATCGTGAATAGCTATTAATTTTTTTAACAAGTATTTATTTTATCTTTATTATATATATATATATATATATATATATATATATATATATATATATATATATATATGATTTAAAGAAAGAAGTATAACAAAGTGGAAAAAAGTGTTCTTATGACACGTTTCGTCCTTCAGAACTTCATCTGACTAATCATATCCTTATGTTGATGCAAATACACATGCACACGTACAAATGAATGACGTGGAAAATTTTGAATTAAAAAATATTTTTTATTTCTTTTGGGTATATAATCTAGGTCATTTCTTTTAGATACTTCTTTTCATGAATATTATTATTAAATATCCTACTTTCTGATAATAGAAGACCGGCTATGAATGGTGAAATGTTGAATGAACATTGACGCAAATTTATTGTGGATTATCTAGCTATTAAAGCTTTTTCGAAATACACGCTGGCCCTGATAAACTGTGGTAGTTGAGGTACAAAACTTCTATCCGCCGTTTAGATCAAAAGTGAGCCACTATGTCGGGATTGCCAATTTAGACCACCAAAACAAAGCTCGACAAGTCCATGGAGTTAGCCACGAAAATGGCCAACATAGTGGCTAAGTATGCCATGTGCGTATTTAATACTAAGAGTTGAACATTGGCAGTTTTGAAAAAAAAATTCTACCTTCACAGAAGATGATAAATGTTTCCATGTCAAGATAAGAATCCCTGGTAGTTCTGGCCGTTTTCCTCATCAAACCTCTTTCGTCTAGCTCATCGAAAAACATTCGCAGCTTTTCTTAATTTTTAGAATAAGGGTTGTAAGCCGTATATTTCACCTTCAAATTGTCCGCGAAATGCTAATCCAAGCCACTATACTATCGTGAGCGTGAAATGCCAAAGCCTAAACAATAGAAAATGCAGATATTAAAAATCAATTCAATGAATTTATTAAAATAAACGATTATACAGAAAAAAAAAACAGACATTAAAATGTGTGACAATCAAGTTTGAATTTGTTTTAAATTGGGATTCACTAATGATTATAGTTCTAATATGAACATATGAAAATTTTGTGGTCCATCGCGCATGCGCGACTTAATCGACTTGCGGTGCGCGCAGCGACATAGCACTGACCTTTATTTTTGTCTTGTAAAATTGTTTTCTTTTTTAACAGATAATCATTTTTTAAAATCAGAGCTGTGGCCAGTCCCGTTATTGAGACCAATAAATTCATTATATATAAGATTATAAGATCATATTAACACAAAAGGGAACTTATACATAAGTACACGTTAAATAAATTAGTTACTTACCATAATGAGACTCATGATTTTTTTAAAACATGCTGCTCTATTTAAAAGAGAAAACAATCTACTAAGATGAAAATATTATATATTGTATATAGATACCAATCCGTGATGCACCTTATTATTCTGACTCATTAAGAGAAAGGAAGTAAGCATCACCCTCTAGAGACATGCCCAACTAATTAAGGTTATGCAAATGATAAATACATCTGTGTCACTGAACAGGATATTTACTGTAACGCCTCTTGTTTTATCAAGAGAATATATGTATATGTTAACACCTCCAGTCAATTAGGATTTGAATTCATGTCTGTTGGAGAATCAGGACAGCTGCTGCTCCTGCTGCTGTCATTATTAGTAGTCGTCGTATTATTATCATCGTCATCCTTTTAGTTTATGCTTTTATATTTCTTAAAGTATGCGTTATTAATTATGACTGATCATAGTTCTTACTGAAAAAGACTTGTCAGACTTAGAGGAATTGACCAATAAATAAAACATTAGAAAAAACGTGACTTAGCCTGAGATCCAACGTCAGCAGCAATTTTAATAATTTTGGAACGTTAAACATGGCGATCGTGACTATAATAGTTTTATATTAATTCCAGGTATATTCGAAATAAGAAAAAAATATTTAAGGAAAATACGCTTTCTTATGTTTAGTGTAAATCCAGTTTATTGTCCCTAAAATTTTCTAAAATTATGTACTCCAGGTTTGGAAGTTAAGTCCTACACCGCATGTGTATTTTTAATAAAGTTTTCTTTTAATATCGACATTAACATTGCACCCTCAGTTTTATTTATATTTTAAGCTTATTGCTTCTTTTAAACTTTAACTTTTATTCCTAATTGATATATATATATATATATATATATATATATATATATATATATATATATATATATATATATATTTAATTGAATACAATCAAAGTGCTTTTATTTAGATTTTTATGCAATTTCTCATGCGATGTAACATTTTTTTTTATTTCAGATGATAAATTATATAAAAACTGTCCGAATGTTCTTTTTATCCGAGCGCTTTCGGCTATACATTTAGCCATTTTCAAGGATTAATTATTTTAACTGTTAAACAAGAAATAGTTTGTTGTATGTATGTTTTATAAGATGTTTTCATTTTTAAAAAGACGCTCAGATATTGTGTCCATGTTCAAAGTTAATATTATTAAGTGTTTTTTTTTTGTTTTTATTCATATTATTTTTAGGCTTTTTTGCATGCAGATGATGCTATTTTGTTAGTGTTGTCAACAAGCATGCCACGAATAGTGTCCGGTATGTCTCCATGAATATTTAAATGAGATCTAATTGAGCTATGCTCAGAAAGGTGTATAGTGAGCATGCTTGTCAACACTTACTAATATTAACTTTGAACAAGGAACAGAGTTGTAGGTCTACAGAAAAATGGTTAGATTGCCAGAATTTAAGCATGGGAACAACGAGCTATTTTTATGGAAAACAGAGAATAATATGATCTCGTGTATCGAATCAGAATGAGAAAATTCGAGTTTTTGGATCACACAATGAGAAAAGACGTTGGAAAAGTTGATACTCCCGTAAAATATTGAATTCAAGAAGGTATAACGCAAATATCTACTAAACGAGTTTCTGTAAATGGGTAAAGAACAGCGTTTGGAAGATATATTAAGTGGACAAATACTGCGTAGGGATCCGATGGATAGGACGTTATGGACAGACATGATTTCCTAATGATTAAAAAAACATATAAATGAAAGAGTTATTGCAAAATGTAGAAGAAAAAGAAATTGAACATGGAATAATTTGAGCTGATGTAGTTTCATCCAAAATTATAAAATGCTACAACCCCAAATATTAACATATAACTCTACACGTGTTCTTAAATAGCCTCGTCAAATCGAGATTTATATGCATATTATACCTGTCCACTCGTCGCCACAAATCTCAACCAAAGCTCTGTACCAAGAAGCAGAAACCCCATCATTTGAGGACTTTCAGTAATGGCAACAAGTAAAATGGATAACACATATAGCGCAAAAAGAAATTGTGACATAATCAAAATGCTAATATTGTATGCTGTCTTATCCAAAAGATTAGGAAGGGAACTGTCCTACATTGTATCTTCAGTGGACATGAGAAATGTGTTTTCCGGCAAAATTGTTTTCGTAGAATGTTTTTTTTTTTTTTTTTTTTATAAATCCTAACCGAAAGAAGCACTCCCTAACTAGTCATTAAGTGCCAAAGGTTTCCTAATTAGTAAATGGCTAATATTATCCTTCAAGTTACTAAAATAAAGCTTTGCTTTTTATTCTTCATCTATTTGGCATATTTTAAAAATATAACTTTATTGTGTGTTTTGTTTGTACAACAATACGGATTAATCAGTTATCATCCTTATTTATTTTATTATAAGGCTATATATTATGGAATTATATTCGATAATTGGCACATTAACATATCGCACACAAACACACTCACACACACGCACTCACACACAGGCACTCACACACACATATGATGATTGTCACTTCTCATTCATTGTTTGTGTTTTTCATTCAGAAAGTTAATATTTCCATCATTTTTACCCAAGCTAACGATCTGGGCCAGTAACTGATATGGGCCCCTAAGTGATTCTTAAGACCATTTCCACTTTTACAACCTCTCTTGCACACGTAGCAATCATAAAGTTTTTCTACATTAACTTATTTGAAAACTTGGCTGTCCTGTGTAAAATGATCTGATGTTTGAGTTCCTCAACAGACATGTAAACCTTGTCACAAAACTCACACAAATAACCTGCAGGTATTTCTGGGAGGAATTTCACCTGACCTCACTGGTGTGATCTCACGTAATTGGCTAAACCAGTCGCCGAAAGGGTGACTTTTCAACAAATACTGCGAGTTGGTATCCTAGTTAATCCAGGGAAAGATGCTCTCGCTCCCTGCCTGATGTCGCACATTTGTTGGATTAACCATTTCTCTTCTGCTCGAAATTTATGCAGCAATCACGAATTAACCTTGTCCAGCCAGAACTATCTCCAGCAACAATTTCCAGGTATGCAACAGTCACTCCTAGAGTCTTGAGTTTACATGTAATTGCATCCTTGAAATGTTATTTGGGCTTATGAGTGGGTCGAATACCTTGTAAGAACTCACAATAAAAATTCCCCCCTCTCTCTCTCTCTCTCACACACACACACACAAACACACACGTACACACAACACACACACACACACACACACACACACACATATATATATATATATATATATATATATATATATTCCTATAACTTTATGAAGAGATCGAGGGAAATAGGAACACTGTTTTTTTTTGTTTTTGTTTAAGAACAGAAGAATTCACTTGGGTATCTAACGAATAAGATTTCAAGAACTTATGGCATTGAGATAATTAAATGATTTGGAATTCACTGCATCTTAAAGAGTCTTTGAATTTTCAACTTTTATAATTCTGTCAGACTGAGATTCATATTTTGTCTCCTTTTGTGATTCTCAATAAAATTCGTGTATCATTAGTAACAACATCAATGCGGTTCAATGAAAATGTTCCGCTGATCACCAGCAAATTGATTAATCACTTTTACTTTTATTAACTATTATTAACAATTGTAAATGAAATTTATTCCTGAAAGGATGCATCACCGTCAAGAAAATGGACAGAATGCCAATATTCTGTCATTTCATGTCTTAAATACGCCGTGTTTTAAGCGAAAAATGTTCATTAATTATTTGACATCAAGTTGTCCATTAAATTTCTATAGAAGACGGAAGGCTCATTTTACATCAGCAAATATTAAAATTGAAGCGATGGGTATTCTATAAAAGTTTTATTTTCTAAATCTCATATATATATATATATATATATATAATTTGAATACTGGTACTCATTTGGAGGAAACTGGGATAGCTCAACTTACAGTAAAATAAATCGGTACCCGAGGAAAAATGGGGAATGAAAAAAATGAATGAAACAAGAACATTAAAACAAGGCGAAATCATTTTATAAGCCTATGCATATATTTTTTTTTTTATACGTCTATCTCTTCAGGGTAATTCCTTGTCTAGTATTTTCACTTCATTCCACAGGGACTGTAGCTTAGCCAGATAGAAGAAAACCTGATGAAATCCGTTTTAGCCTATTCGAAATTTCAATGACTGGTCTCATATTTTTATGCTTTCGCAGACATAAAGATTTGAATACATGCATTGTGGATTAAGGATAATAATGTTTCTATGGAAAAACATTCTTTACACACACACACACACAAAACACACATCCACACGAAAACACCACCATATATATATATATATATATATATATATATATATATATATATATATATATATATATACAAGCTAAGTTCAAAAGTTTGAAGCCACCCACAGAATTAGCATGGGGGGTTAACTTGAATGAAGAGTGAAAAAACCAAAGAGTTACTGAAAAAAGAATGGAATCATTTATCAAACTTTTACTTTGAGAAACTTTTGCAAGCCCTGACAAAGACTTGTGCTACAATAATGAAGGCTAAAGGCTGATATTCTGACGAGAACAAAATTTAATCATAAACTACTTTTTTGTTTTTAATAATAAAATCTCTAATAAAAAATCACGTCTTACATTTTTAACCAGGTATAAATTTTATATCTTATTTAAACTACAAATCGACTTCTTCTTGTGTCAATTTAAAACAATTAGCAGGTGTGACCTCAAACTTTTGAAAATCTAGTCTCTCTCTCTCTCTCTCTCTCTATATATATATATATATATATATATATATATATATATATATATATCGTGAGTATTATTGCTTTCAATCCATTAATAGCTTCAGTTTTATAAAATAAACCCGGCGTCAATTTTAGGTTTAAAAAGTTCAACCATCTACCCCAATGAGCGAAATAAAGGGTTTAGTTCGACATTCTAACCACCTGAATAAGGCCGGGTTGTCCAACGGCCGAAACATTGTAATAAATATGGCGAAACGATGAGGAAAATAGTCTGAATAATGTAAATAATGTACATAATACCTCATCTCAGAAATATGAACAGAATTACTTTTTATACATGTTTTTTATTCGATTCTGGACCCGAGAGTTAATCAACGTACAGGTCTACTGAGTTTGTTTGTATTATGAGAGATTAAATTGTGCATATTATGAATATATGTAAAGCTGATAACAACAACATATATATATATATATATATATATATATATATATATATATATATATTTCAATATTTAATTTCAATATTTATTTTTATATATTGTATACGCACGGTACTTAAAGGTCAATATGCTGGGCTCTCCCCGTTTTTCGACGGATAAATCAAATCAGTTCCTATGAAATGACATCCAGATACATGCACGTAAGTTATATGTTATAGAAGGCTTTGTGCAGAACCAAACACATTTATTCATTAGCCGAAACGCGTGCCACACAGGGTACCAAAACGACCCTTCTCAGGTTTTTGAATTCAGAGTTGTCCTTTTCCTAGACCAGTTGCACGCCAGTCTGCCCTGCTATTTACCCATAGCTGAGGTGAGACGAAGAAGATACATACCTTTCCCAAGTTTATTAGCACGTAAGAGAATGTAATAAATTTCAGTAGAATTCGAAATCGGCTCTCCGATTCCTCAATCCGAGCCCCTATCTCTTACTCCACCGTGTCTCATCTCATCTCTCTCTCTCTCATATATATATATATATATATATATATATATATATATATATATATATATATATATATATATATATATATATATATATATATATATATATATATATATATATATATATATATATATATATATGTCTCCATCTCTGTCTCTCTCTGTATATATATATATATATATATATATATATATATATATATATATATATATATATATATCTTGAAAACAAACGCAGTACCTAAGATTTATAAGGATATTTTTAATGAAAAAAAATATATTGAAGCTTTTATTTTATCATTAATTTCAAGAAAACATTAAATATGTACAACAAGTACAAGAGACACACACACACACACACACACACACACACACACACACACACACACACACATATATATATATATATATATATATATATATATATATATATATATATATGTATGTATGTATGTCCTCGTTAAACAACTGGATTTCGAACAGGAATCAGTTGAAAGTGAGTTCATAGGTGAAGGTCAAATGGAAATCTGTGCATCGAATATTTACATTTTTTTTGTATGCGTATTATATTTATATTATCTATATTAAATATTTTATATACACTTCAATATACCATATCCGGTGGAGAAAAGTACTTTATTTAATTTTGATTGTTTCATAATATAATGGTTTCTCGATTGTTGAATATCGTAAAATAGTTTGGTGTTACTAAAATAGAAGCTCGGTCATTTCCTGCTCAATATCGTATTAAATTAGTTGCTAATACTTTAAAGAGATTCTAAAATGATACTTTTGGAGGATGACAAGTATTTATTAAGTAAAACCTAAAGATGCACGGAAACTTTATAGTAACTGCAGAGAAGGAAGTAAGTATATGTTCTCCCTATTCTCACATTAAACAAGTCTTGTCTATATTCTTTGTGAATAAGTGTTTGAAAGTTTAGTTTTCACCTGATTTAGAACATGAAAATACTTTGCTACTACAGCCAAAATCCATATTATGTTCATGATTATATACCAAAGTCCACTCAAATCATCTTTTTAATGTCTGAAGTTTGTCAGATCATGAAAGATGTGTTAAAATATCGAAGCTTGTCACAAATAACATGATTTATGTGCCAAGTTGTAGATGATCTTCAGAATCAATCGAAATTCGACCAACTTTCTTACTCTGCCCTCTCCTGCTTCACGCGCTGGTGCCACACACGACACTTGATTGGATCAAAGATCACTTGACATTACTCAATCAAATAGATTCACAGGGACTGGGCCCACTGGAAATGACATCACTAAATATAGGAACATAAAAAAAAGCCTTCGAAATGTCTTCTATGACATTACAAGAATAAAGATCAAAGTTTGGCTTTCAAATGTTGAGGGACTGACAGTGTTGATTCTTTTTACGTTACTTCTTTTTTTAGATATCTTAATGCCAATATATATTTTTTGTGTTAAGACGAATAACATACTAAGAATAAATCATAAACCAATGGTAAAGATGCATGCAAAGTTTACAGAGATTTTATTAAAAACATCAAAGAAAAGTTTTTTTTTTTAATAGAAATAAATGTGGGTATATATATATATATATATATATATATATATATATATATATATATATATATTTGTTGGGGATGAAGAGTCATGTTTAGAACAAACGTTACAGCTTTAAGAAAAAAATTTAAAAATACCGAGATTAAATTTTTTTCGGATATTGATCTCCGAAGAGACTGACAAGAAAAAGCTGCTTCATATTTAATCATGCATCTGGCAGTGTAGGGGTAACGTACTGTCCACTGGTTTGCCTAGCTACTTATTTATGTATGGGCCTAATGAGGGTGTTTTTTTTAACACACACAGAGCCAAATGTATCTGTATATATTTCTGAGATGAGGTATTATGTACACTATTTACATTATTCGGACTATTGTCCTCGTCTTTGTGACCATATTTATTTCAACGTTTCGGCTGTTTTGCGCTCCGGCTTTCTTCAGGTGGTTGGAATGTCGAACTGAACCCTTTATTTCGCTCACTGTGGTAGTCTATTCTAATTCCACGGGCCATGTTTCCTCAAGGACACATGGCACATTGGATAAAGGCTTTGGTTAGATCCAGTGACAGAATCCAAATAGTTCGGTTAAGACAGTGGAGAACTTTCAGAGGGGGATTAACAGGAGATAACTAATAACTGACATCCATTAAACATTACATATGGAACTAGAACAGTCTACCCCAGTGAAAGAAATAAAGGATTCAGTTCGACATTTCGATCACCTGAAGAAGGCCGGAACGTACAACGGCCGAAACGTTGTAATAAATATGGCGAAAAAAATGAGGACAATATTCCGAATAATGTAAATAATGTACATAATACTTCATCTCAGAAATACAGATAGAAATGTAAATATAGAATAATGCAAATAGTGTACAGAGCCAACTGTACATTGTTTTTCAGCTATGTTGAGTGAACCTCAGTTACAGTGTATCCGATAGAGCACATATACTAGCTGGATCAGAATTTGAATAAGGCCAATTCAATCAACACTCTGTAGCCGTGGGAATTTATAGCGTGCCCAAATATGAAAAATGTAATATAGAATAAAATAATAAAAATTAAAATTAAAATAAGGCAATTTTTTTCTTAATAATCCATTTCTATTTTCCTCTCTATATATGTCATCTCTCAACGAATGAGAAGAAAGACTCATATAAAAAGTAGGGAAGACTGAACGACAATGCGAAACGGAAGTTCGTTTGTCCAGGTCTTAGTTTACTGTGAGTAGAAATCCACCAAAACAAAGGTAACCACCAGCTAACTTCCACTGTCAAACACAATAAAAAGAAAGGATCACCAGGAAAAAAAAATAGCCAAAAGGACGTATGTTTTTTGTTTGTTTTTTTTTCCGAACCGATCTTCACAACCAAACCTCGTTAGCCTTTCAAAATGTATATAAGCGACCAGGCGGAGTGTCAAACAGGGAGAGCTAGCCAGAAACTGCGACCGGGCGTGTCGCTTGGAAAACTAAGCGGTCGTTTCCTAAGACATGTTCCCGCTCTTATTGAAGTCCGATATAACCCGCATATTTGCATCGCATGATGCCTAAAAAGCAACACTAACTTTCCTCGATACCCCATTAATACGCGAAAATAAGAAAAGACTTTAAATTCCATCGTAAAATCACTAATACGACATAAACAATTTCTGATCCCACCACAATTAAAAAATTATATCTGGATTAATCATACGATTCTCCAACAGGTTCCTTAGGATATACCTAAATGAAGGTGTAGCTTTAAAAATTATCCATCCCACAAAATGTTTAATACATAAAAAACAACTAAACTGAGATTCTTTTTTTCCAGGTATTCAGATAAGATATTTAGCGATCTTGACATCATTTGGCGTAAGAATCACCGAAAAACCCATTCGGTTATTCAGATAGAAAGAGAATAGGATAAATCCTATTGTGTCAGAACCACTGACTTCCCAACTGAGCAATGACGAGAGGAAAAAGATCATTCAGGTCTTCAATAATAATACTAACATTCATTCTCTGGCTTCCATCTTCAAGTTCATTCAAGAACAATCAAGAGAAAGATGATTAAGTTTAAAAAAGAGGAAAAATTGATGAGAAGGTCACAGCAGGAAGCGGTATCATCATTTCTACTTAGAGCTAAAGAGGTCAATCAGATGTTTGGCCCGCGAGAGAGGACTATCAGCTATGAGAGTCCAAAGTGCAGTAAAAAAAAAGACTTAAAAATGAAATCATCCGTGAAAACTTTTAGGTATATTTTACTCTGGGACAAAAAAAGGTAGAAGGCTAGAGCGGACAAAGATCATCTTGGATAAGTTGACGAATAATCCTGGTATAATATATATATATATATATATATATATATATATATATATATATATATATATATATATTTCAATTCTTCATGAGCTTCCGATCCTTAGCTATGATTAATTAATAATGAACGTGTCATTTTCGTTTATCATTGATTTAATCATGATTCTTCTGTTAAGCTAGGAGTGTAATTATACGTTCGTATTATTCAAATTAGAGTCCAATAATGTTATAAAAATCTCGAAGAATTCCAGTAAGATCTCTTTAATCATACCACGGTTCAAAGCTTCATCCAACAATTGGACAATTTTCTTTCACAGAATTTGGACAATTCTGCTGCTACGCCCGTTTTATATATAGAGAGAATTGTTTTCATTAACTGAGCTTACTGATTGTGGCCTAGAACAGAAAGCAGATACAGTATCACTACGCTATTTTAATCTAAACTAACTCTTGTAAAGAGCAAGCGTGGCAGAATGGTATAGAACTTTATTTTGAGCAGTAAAAGTAAGCCATAATTTTCCCATCATTTTTAGAATAGATTAAATAAAAGTGTTCACTTGATGTGAAATAGAGGCACAAGTGACGTTCAAGGAATCGGGTCTCATTAAGTATGTAACTATTCGTATTTAATGGAGAGAATTCATTGCTAATTCGTTGATGAAAAATTTGGGTTGCAGTATTGAATATTACAAGTCACTTATTTTACCATTGACCAGCTACTGAAGATCTCATATACTAGGTTCTAGTCCTTTTCGGTTTTGGAAGTGGATCAATAAATTGTGTTATAATCTACATAGAATATTCCTAAAAGCAATGAAAATATACTGAGATCGGCCTGTATTAAATGATTGTTTTGTAAATAAATAGTTTTTCATCATTTAGTTATTGAATTATTAAAGAGGATGCGTCTGACAATTCTGTTATAATTAATGTTAAATCATTTGTTTTTTCGTGTCCTGTACGCATAAACAGTAAAATGAAGGAAGAATTTTTATTCTCAAGAGCATTTTTGGTGAATTATATATTCAATCCTTTCACAAGTGAGAGCGGCGTTGCGCCGAGAGGTGTCAGAAAAGTTAACACAGATATAACTGCATTGTCAAGAATTTGTCGGGAAATCACTTGTGGATCGTTCGATGTCAGTTCTTTCGTATCATTGCGAAGCAGAATATATAATTTATAGCATGATTCAAAGCAATGTTCGCACAATTCCCAGTGGATTACTGTCGAAATCGTACATATATATATATATATATATATATATATATATATATATATATATATATATATATATTCATATATATATATATATATATATATATATATGTATATATTAATAAATATATTTATATATATATATATATATATATATACATATATATATGTGTGTGTATATGTATATATGTGTCTGTATATATTTATATATATATATAATTGTGTGTACGTCTGTGTATATATGTATATATGTGTCTGTATATATGTGTCTGTATATATATATATATATATATATATATATATATATATATATATATATATATACACGCACCTCCACAGATTCGCTAACGGAAGAGATATATGAGAAAAAAATTGCCTACACATAATAAAACAAAGTTTTGTCGTCAAAATCTGTTTTTACTGAGAGGAAAGACTAATTCTTTGTTAAAAATGTTGTTTTCCTTGCGTCAGTAGAGGAGGAATGGTCCAAAGATTAATAGGACATTTTAGCGTCTTTTCGTGGTGAAAACACATTGAATTGGAATTCTTGCAAAAATCAAATAATTGTTGGATTTTAATTGAATTCACAGGACTCATTCGCAAAGGAATTCCTTTGTTTCAGAAATCTTTTTTTTCCAAAATTCTTGGCACAATGTCATTTTATATCTGGTAACCCCCTCCCACAATTATATAATATTATGAAATTCGGATGAATTAATTTTTGTTGCATTTAATGTTTATGTTAGTGACAATCAGAATCACTTGGAGAATTTCAAACATTAAATTGTTTTTTTTTTAAAGAGGACACGTGTTACCGAAAATATGGTTTGAATTGTAAAATAAAAAAATGCAATAAAATTAGGACATAATTTAATTTGAAAAACTCTTAACTGATTTTCTGAATGAGATATTTTATGAACACTATTGTTTTAACAAAAAAAGAATTTCTATGAATAATGACTTTTACAAGAATTACTTTAATTTTTTTTTTTATTTTAATTAGAATTTTAAATCTATTTAAATCCTGTATTACTGTGTAGCGGTTATACGATACTTTTATTAAGTAAAACAATATTTCCTTATCATTAATGGAAAAGATTAATACATTTCAACGATACCAATATTTTTAAAATAATTCTTAATTATTTTTGTATTTCTGTATAAAGGTGTCGATTTTTTTTAAATACCAACGTCCATACACAGCAGAAAATAAGTGTGTTAACGATAATAAATATAAAGCCGAATTACATACAATTCAAGAAAACATTAGAATATGGACAATAATTTCCTAAATTTTTAATATTACTGTGCAGTCAAATATTATATTAAAAAGGCGCTCACTTTATATTTACCGAGTAATACCTACAGTCGTACTCGGTAGAATAAAATAATTAAATTCCTCTTTGTAAATGTGTCAACACTCGAATCATATACTTCTTGGTAAAAAATCCATTTCGGCGATATTTTAAACTAAACGTATGTAATGTTTTTTTTTTTCAAATCATGTTAATTTAAACTTTAAATCAGATAGTATCCTTCAAAAAGTTTCAAGTACATTTTACTTTTGAAATTTTATTAATAAAGTGATTTATTTTTTTGATAGGCGATTGCCAGGAATTGCAAATATCAGTGATTATTATCGGTTTAAATGTTTAATTACAGTCAATTTAAATTAGTTTTGAAATTCAGTAAAGTATTTTGCTTTTTGTACATATTATATTTAGTATATTTGCTTGAAATTAATGCTAAAATGAAAGCTTCAATAAATATTTTGTCATTAAAAATATCATTATAAATCTTAGGTACTGCGTTTGTTTTCAAGATTCCTATGTCTCTCTCTCCTTCTGTCTGTCTGTCTGTCTGTCTGTCTGTCTCTCTCTCTCTCTCTCTATATATATATATATATATATATATATATAGAGAGAGAGAGAGAGAGAGGTATCAAGTATTCATCAGCACAAGTTTGATTAAAAAAAAACAGCTATATCTATCTGTCATGGGTCCTTACCTATAACTACAGAAATGAACAATACCTAACACTATGTATACTACGCCTCTCAAGAGAGGGACGAATCGCCGATCTTCTCGGCTTGACGGTCGAACTCTCTGCTTTTGAGCAGAAAGGAACCCGGACGAGGTTCCGCCGAAGGGCAGAATCTCGTTCGGGGTGAATGACCTACCCTATCTCGTTTTTACGAGTTATACGGGCATATTTTTTGGCTGAGCCTACGGGCTCAGGAAACCCACGATAAAAATGACCTTGTGTCGCATGCAACCCTCGTGGGGGGTGGCTAGATACCGAATCAAGCCGAGCTTCTCGGCTTGACGGTCGAACTCTCTCTGCTTTTGAGCAGAAAGGAACCCGGACGAGGTTCCGCCGAAGGGCAGAATCTCGTTCGGGGTGAAAGACTCCACCTATCTCGTTTTACGAGTTATACGGGCATATTTTTAGCTGAGCCTACGGGCTCCAGGAAACCCACGATAAAAATGACCTTGTGTCGCATGCAACCCTCGTGGGGGTGGCTAGATACCGAATAAAAGCCGAGCTTCTCGGCTTGACGGTCGAACTCTCTGCTTTTGAGCAGAAAGGAACCCGGACGAGGTTCCGCCGAGGGCAGAATCTCGTTCGGGGTGAAAGACCTACCCTATCGTTTTTACGAGTTATACGGGCATATTTTGGCTGAGCCTACGGGCTCAGGAAACCCCGATAAAAACGACCTTGTGTCACATGCAACCCTCGTGGGGGGGTGGCTAGATACCGAATAAAGCCGAGCTTCTCGGCTTGACGGTCGAAATCTCTGCCTCTGAGCAGAGAGGAACCTGGACGAGGCTCCGCCGAAGGGCAGAGTCTCGTTCGGGGAGGTTGACCAACCCGATCCCGTTTATATGGGTTCTACGGGCTTTTTTTTGGCTGAGCCTACGGGCTCGGGAAACCCACGTTAAACTCGGCCTTGTGCCACATGGGGTAGATACCGAATCGAGTCGAATCGATAGTAGTTCAATCCAAACCAGACTGACAGTCATACTAACACCTTCCACATCCTGTATTATTATTTCGTGTATTATACCTTCGTTATTTCTACTCTTGTGTTCATTTTGTTCTTCCATGGTCCTAACTTGAGCCATAACACTATCATATCTATAATATCACATTGTTTCTCTATGTATTTTAGTAATTTCATATCTGTATATTTATTTTAACATTTCATCCTAAGTAAGTCGAGAATGCCAGTAAGACGCACGGAGTTACATGTTATGAAAGAGAATGAGAAGTCTTTCTTGATGAGAAGTGAAGAAAAGTCTATAAACGAACATGTTTCAGGAAGACATATGATGTCGATTGGCGCTTCATTTAATTTTGATGTGTATTGTAGGAGTTGTAAGAGAATTCGACAAGTGAATAGGACAGGTAATATTAAGAATAAAACGATCAGTGTCATCAACGGTAAAACGGTGAGACCTAGTTGCCAATCTAGTCCCACGCTTCAAATCATGTAGTCTATGTACTAAGGAGGGAGGCTCGTCAGAACAATTACCATGAAAATATGTGCATAAAACGAAATGAAGCCAGGTCCCGTCGGAGAGAATGTGACTGAACATGGGATACCAGGTATGGTTCGATACCATTACTTACCATTTTTTTTAAAAAGTTTTGTCAAGATGAAAATGAAATATATGTAGGTGCACCAGACAAGGTTGGACAGTATCATTCAATGAACGGATGAAATAAATCTTCTGCAACTTTTCAATTTTCTTTTTTATTCCTTTTTTTTTTTTTTTTTTTTTTTTTTGTAAAGTTGTATCGTCTGCTACAGTTATAAATTGTTAAACGCGTTAAAAATAAGATCCGTCTAAATTTACGAAATTAAATTAAAACACCATGGCGGCTCAAAGAGCATATGTCAACAACGTTAAAACATCAAATAATGCTTACGTAGGATACTTGGAAATTAACAAAATTAATGGGGAATATCAACCAGAATAACTCAACGGAAATGTCAAAATACATAAATCAGGTTTCCCTTTACGACACATCATTTCACAGATCCCAACGTGTCAAAATATCACAGATCGTGACCAGTTATCAAAATATCAATATACACTTAAATTTTAAATTTTAAATCTTGAATTTTAAGATTTCAGTAAGCTCAGGAATAAAAAATACTTCTAAGTCGAGCACTTTTGTAAAATATGGATTATATCTATTATATGGATTATATCTATTATAGCAATACATTACTCATGGTAGTATTTTTATTATTATATTTCCAAAAATATGGAACGTATACAATTTGATTACTTATTAAAAATATTTCTACATAAAATGTACACGGATATAAAATCAAACTTATTGAAAAAATCGAACATTTTGTAGCGATTGCTATGTTTTTCCACGCCCACAATTTATTCGTCTGCGATTGGCTAGTAAATCAATACTACTTTTCGATAGGAAAATTTAGCCATCGCAGCCGTTTCTTTGAATCTTTCAGTTCTTAGCTTGCTTGCCTGTTTTGTTACTACGAATGTAGTGATTGATGAATTTTTAACCAGTCACATATTTTTAATGCAAGATTAACTTTTCCCGCGCTTCCGTGGGAGCCTACCCTTTTTCCTTAAAAGAGGCGACTTTTTCGCAAATCGTCAGTAAGATACGCTATATTTCGCCTGTCCACACAAGTCTGAGATCTTGCTCACAACATTTCAAACGCACATACAGACACAGAATTTTGTAATATAAACTTACATTTCTCTCTGTAGTTTAGCCAAAATCAAGCAACCAGGACTCTGTTGATCTCGAACCATTCTATAGCACAACACACTTTCTGATCAATTGTATTCTTGTGTTATCTCATCTAACAAACAGACCTTGTTCTAATATTGATTCCTGGACGTTCTTCTCTCAAGAGAACTTTGTTTGTACAATCAATTACGAATCAAATTACAGTTAAAGGGGAACAACTTATTTCCCTTTATCTATACATTCAATACAATTTTATTGCATGTTTGTCATTGTATGTTATTTCAATATATACTTGTTGATTCACATTTAGAGTTTTTGTTGTTTATTTGAATCCTGTACGTTGAAAGTATAATAATATAAATATTATTAGTCGATCTACCCACTAGGCCATTACAATTTCAACAAAAAGTTCTTGATTTAGAGAACGATTTAATAAATATTGTAAATAAAATTGAAACAAGAAAAACAATAGTAAATTTCAAAAACAATTAACAAATGACATAAATTCAATACAGATATCGAATATACTATTTATTCAAGCAGAACAATGTCTAAAATGGTACCTACCAAATATAACAAAGTAATCGAAATAGATGTACATAAGGTTTGTAAAACCACCCACAATGAATCAGAAATAACATAAATGTAGAAACAATATCCATAGCAACAAAATTAAAATTACATAACAGAATTGATGAATTAATGAAAATAGAATGATTTATTAAATTAGAGGATCATAAGGATAATATTTTAAACAAATTTACCTGTAGATAATTAAATTCAATAAAAAGTAATATAGGTAAAAGAAGCAAACAAACAGTGGAAAAATATGTTCGAAATCAAGAAAAATATTGAATACAAATCAATGGAAAAAGACAAATGAAACTATGAATTGCCTCAATAATATTACAAAAAATGGCTCTTTTTTACAAATAGATATAAACTATATTTATCTATTCATTACCAAGTATATTTTAACTGAAGGATGAATCATAGCAATAAACCACATAAAGATTGCAGAGGAACAATGGGAGAATTACTCATTGAAAAAAGAAATTATTATACTACAATAATATAATATAACTAAAAAGAATATTAACAATAATAATAATGAGAAATTTGACGTGTTAATTGACAGTTATGATGGCGCATATATGCAAACTCATAGGTATATATATATATATATATATATATATATATCATAAACAATTTATGAAATTTCAATAATGGTTCAGGTTTTTCTAGGGATGATCGTTTAATAACTGTGATAAATTTCAATGGTAGAGAAACAGAAATATAAGAAAACAAATAATAAAATCTTGAACAAATTGGGATTTATAGTAGATTTAAAATATGATCTAAAATTTGTAAAATATCTAGACATAACATTTAATTTATTATTATTTAAATAATACACACAAACTATGTAGTAAGGCAAAAAAATAATCTCACATACATAAACGAAAATTCAAATCACCCATAGAATATATTTAAGCATCGGCCACCATCTATTAAGAAAAGTGATAATTCATAAATTAGAACACAAAACTAACCAATAACACATAAAAAGGCAAAATAATTTTTATATATATATATATATATATATATATATATATATATATATAATATAATTATTATTATCAAGAAATATTAAGGGCAATATATATATATATATATATATATATATATATGTGTGTGTGTGGAGAGGATGCGTGTTTATCTAACCCATTAGTAATATTTCCTTTTTCCTTTTATTTTTTTAATAATTATTATCCCGCAGCATCCCAGTTGCTAATTGCCTTCCTTGGAGTGAAATCAATACACACACACACACACACACACACACACATATATATATATATATATATATATATATGTGAAAATATATAGAAAATAGGAAGGAACTGGTTAGGTAAATAGTCCAAAGTTCCTTAGTACTTTTGTTATTATTTTTTAAAAAATAGTGCTCGATACAAAGTAGAGCATAAATATAATTATTTATTTAAAAATATGATTCCAAATCGCTACATAAGAGGTCTCATGTTTCAAAACAAGAGCCGAAAACTTCAATATAATCTTTTAAATTAAATTGAGTTGAAATTAAAAAGGGCTCCGTTCCATCTTCAAGCGAATTTTTGTTGGAATAACGTATATCTGAAATTTACTTGTTTTAAAAGTTGAAATCAAAATCACCATGGTAACAGTTAGGGCGAATTGTCTAAAATGGGTAGGCGAGTGTAGGGTGTTAATGATGAGTGGCGGTATAGAGATACTTTCAAGGTGTCAAGTCGGGGGAAGGTGGGGGCGTTAAAAAAGAAACGAAGATGTATTAAGCTTTCGTCAAGTTGGCTTGTCTATGGAGATTTATTTATTTATTTTATTTTATTTTATTATGAAAGGGAATTGTCCTTATAAAAAGAAAAACTTTCGTGGCGTTTGTTTTTTGACGACTTCATAAAGGGTTATCTTTTAGGTAAGGTATTTAAACTACTAATTTGGGCTATGTATTATGAAGGGTGTTATGTTGTATGCAAGTTTGTAGTTAATAATTTCTACTATGAATCTGATGATTGGGTTATTTGTTAAACAAGTTATATAATTTTTTTTTTTATTTCAAACCAAAAATCTGATGATGCCTACAAAAAACCGTTAACTCGTGTCTATTATTTAATAGATTATTATTATTTAGAAGTTTAATAATGTGTAATTTTTCATGGAGGCACAAAGGGCATGCGTCATCCCAAGCCTTACATATTCTAGCCTTGTCAATAATTTTCCATTTAACTTTTGGTGTCTTATTTGTTTCCTTCAAGTGCCAAAAATATTTTGATAGTGAAGTCTAGTTTCTTTTGTTTATATTATTAAAGGAGCACTTATGCTGCCTCCATCTATCTTTAAAATTATTCTTCGTGGACCCAATGTATATCATATTAGTGCTAGGGCTCTCTGTGGATGAAATAGTGCATTGGTATACCACAGAGTTAATACAACATTTATTTTCTAATGGGCAGTCTTCTGGGTTTCTACAGTTACATAATTTTTCCCTATTATCATCTGATTTAAGTGTAGAGTTTTTATTAATACTGTTTTGGCATGGGGGTTTGTTCAAGATCTTATTATTGTGTTTTTTTATTATGCGTTCAAGATTATCAGAGCAGCTGTAGCTCAATTTTAGGGTGTTCTTATTGAATATATTACTAAGCTTACTATTGGTGGAGAAGTGTTTATTAATTAGAGCTAAGAATTTCTGTCCTAGTTTAATACTAACCCTTTGGTTGAACGGAGGGGTGTACCATATGATATTTCTTTTCCTGTTTTTTTTTCCCATGTCCGGTGCAATTTTCTCTGTAGTTAATGTTAGCATTTTTATAACCACTATTTTTAGGGCAGTGTTGTAGAAGCTATTATGTTTTTGGAATATTTCCCTGTTTGCGGAGTTAAGGCTAATTCTATTTTCTATTGATGAGGGTATATGTTTAATTATTGATGGAGGATGGTTTGACTTCGGGTGTATGTATAAGGGGTTAGCATTTGGTTTTCTATAAGGTTGGTATGTATTGTCTGGTAAGTCTAGAGTTACGTCGAGGAAGTTAACCCTTTTCAAATTAGAAGAGACAGTTATCTTTAAGTTTAGTTTCTTAAATTCACTAAATATAATTTTTCTGATTTTTCAATCTTAAAACTAATAGAACTCCTCACCACCATGAGCCCGTCGTCTCTATACAGCCCGATGTCCTTAATATCAATTTCGCGGTGTGCCGTTAAATTGTACAGATTAGGAGACCAACAAGGTCAGAAGACTCTGCAGAGTCTAACGATCCCATAGTGATGTCAAACAGGTCGTTATTGTTTTTTTATCCATTGGTCCCCATTGTGAACGAGGACCGATTTCTTTTTGCGCTGAGGATTATATCCATTTCATCCTTTGTGAGGTTCGAATACACAGCAGCGAAGTCCAGGGCAGTCATAAATAAATCCTTCGAAATTGATGGGTAGTAGTCCACGATATCGAACTGTATAAGGGTGCAATTCCGTTTATCATCAATATAGTTAAACCAATTGATAACATCTTTGGTATTGATCCATAGTTTTAATTCCAGTTGTTTTTTTTATTTGGTAGGTAATTTTTCCAGGATCTTTTTGCTGATCTTTCCTATGTCGGGTCGGGTAAGGGTTAATTATTCTGGTCGCAGGGTGTTCTAAGAAGTCAGGCTTATGATCCTTAAGAGTTATATAACATTCTTTTTCAGTAAGTTTACCTACTCTATCGCTGATTTTTAATTTATCTGTTATTCTTTTACTAGTTTTGTTTATGTTTTCAACCATATTTATGTTGTTGTTGCAAGCTTTTTTATAAGTCCTGGTTAAGTTTTTTTTAATTAAGTTGTTGTAGTCGTCGACATCCAATTTGTAGAAGTTGCCGGTTTTGTCTGATTTAACTAATATTTTGTCACATTCATTAATGCTTTTAACTATTTGGTTTAGATGTTTTTGGAAGTGGTTTTTATTTTTTTGAAAGGAGATGTTGTTGATAATGTTGAGTAGGTCTTTTTCAAATTCAAATAGTTGTTTGTTGAAAGGGGCAACTTTTTTACTTTTAAAGCCGTAAACTTCACGTTCTTTATCAGTAGGGTTATTTCCACGAAATATATATATATATAAATATAAATTTCCACGAAATATATATATATATAAATATAAATTTAAAATTTAAGAATTAAACAAAAGACCTTATTAAAAATAGACCATTGATAATATTATTTTCTATAAAGAAAATGTATTTATTTGTAACTGCCCATAATAATCCTTCTTAATATATATATATATATATATATATGTGTGTGTGTGTGTGTGTGTGTGTGTGTGTGTGTGTGTGTGTGTGTATATTAGCTATATATTCGCATTACATATTGGAAATCGCTGAAAATCAGTGATAAAGCTAACATATGTCGATGGGAGTCAATTCAACTATATATACATATATATATATATATATATATATATATAGAGAGAGAGAGACAGACAGACAGACAGACAGAGAAAGATAGATAGATAGATAGATAGATAGATAGATAGATACGGTTTATCCCTGATATTAAGCACTTTATTCCATAAATATACTTTTGCTTATAAATATATTACTTCATACACACACCCCACACACACACATACATACATACATATATATATATATATATATATATATATATATATATATATATATATATATATATATATATATATATATATACTCGCACTCGTCTGTGTGTGTGTGTGCGTGTATGAGAGATATATGAAAATATTGGTAATGATAGGAAGATTAGAGTAAACTTACAGATGCACACAGACACGCAAACACACACACACTCACACACACACACACACACACATATATATATATATATATATATATATATATATATTTAATTCTTTGTAAGTGTGCATAATTATAATCATCAAGATCAGCATATATTTCTTTTTGCTGCTAAACTGATGTCTTTTTTTCCAACTCCGAACAATAAATGCTAATTAGATTGCTTTATTAAATTTAACCTTATTTCAATTACATTCTTCTGTCGATGAATATAAATGACACCCGGCAACATTCGTAGCCAGAAAATCAAAATCCAATTAAATGTGTTACATTAATTCCTTCTGTCGTCAATTTTCCCATTTGTAATAAAAGTCAAAAATAAACTTTCAATTGAAATGAAAAATAAAAAAAAAATAGTTTGATTTTCATGATTGTCTTCTGTAATTCTGACCTTAATTTGTTGACATATTTAACTCAATGTTAAACATGAAACAAACTTAGTATGTTTATACTTGCCAATAATGATTCTAATTCTTATCACTATATATATTTTGGATTACGAACATATCACAGTGAAACCCCTTTTTCCCATACATTCAAAAATTTCAGGCAACATTGGGCGTAGTCAGATACGTGACCAATTTGGAATACCAATACTGTAAGCTTTGATGTACTGGTTGCGTCATGGATACCAAGATCGCAATTGCACATCAGAAAGTCCGGTGCCAAGTGGAGTTATGTCCGCCATATTTACTTATACGCAAAGGCGCTTGAAAAAGTTATGAGTCTGCCCCTGCCTCCAGCTATAGGTTAAAAAGTATAACTTATAAAAGTAAATCATTATTATCTCCAAAACTTTCTTTGAATCTAAAATATTTTTTGGATAAAAATAATCTGCAATTGGTTAATATACCTTAAAGAAAAAAAAACTCAATGAATCTTCATTTTGTCAGACTTAACACAGTTTGTTAGTCTGTTATCATAAAATGGCATCAAGAGAGTTTAGTTGTTTTTTTTTTATTAGTTCCAAAAAGTCAAGAGTGATAAGCTGAGTCATCGCTGTACTTAGTTGAATGACTGAATTTACGTGTCTTTAATTTCTGAGATGATGTGTTGTAATTATTTACATTATTTACACTCTTTGGAGTGTTGTCCTGAACGTTATTGTTATGTTCATGACGTTTCGGCAGCTGTACGCTCCGGCATTCTTCAGGTGATTAGAATTTCGAACTGAACTTTTTTATTCCGCCCAACGGTGTAGACTGTTCTAGTTCTACATGCCATGCCTCTACCGGATGTCTCATCTGTCTCCTTTTAACTCAACTCTCCAAATTTTGCTCGCTAATGCCGTAGCCAAGTACTGGATTAACAACTCTTTGAGAAAAGTCATTGGATCCAACCAACTTGTGTGTAAGGTTGTTCGACCTTCATATCAATACTAATATGTTTGTATATCTTTCTCATTCACATGGCCAAATGGATAAATGTGTTTGTACTATAGTTCAGATGTTCTTTGAAATTTTAGTGTATAAGATCAAACATTTTGCTACATGAATGGGAAGACAAGAGAAAATAAGCTCATGAAATGAAGAGTTGATAGATATAAATATGAGAGCTGTGAATTTTAATGTATATAGTGATTAGCTTTGATTCTTCACTGTCCCTATTACAAAGTCTTATAAAATTCTTTTAGGTCATATCTCCGTAACCGGGTCTGTGTAGTGTTCATATAAATTTCTTGCGGTTTACTTTTCAGAAGATTTGTACACTTTCCAAAGTAGATATTAGCGCATTCTCTCATTCCGGGTTTTATATTTCGTGCGTGCCAATACCGTGGGACCTGGTACAAAGTGGTCAATCCTTTAAGGATATTTATCACAGAATTTTGGGCTAGCATAGTTTTTCATTATGTATACGTGGTAATTTCTAGTTAGGAAGAATTAGCCCTGTTTCGTTAGGATAAAATCTTCGGTTGAAAGATTTTAACCCTGCACTACATAGCCACCGATGGGTACAGATTTTGTCTCCTCACTTTGTTTAGTATTGAGAGAATATCGAGCGTGAAGCAGTTTATCTTGCCATCGTTTCTATAGCTGGTCGATTGCATTTGCCTTAGTTTTCATTTTTTAAGGTTCTTGCAGATTCAGTACGTGTTTTCTGTTTTTCTTGCATTTCTTCAGTCTCTAGAAGCACCATTGTGAACATTTTGGTTTCCCTTATTATGGAAAAATGTTTCTTATATCTTTCATATTCTTTGTCACAGATTATCATCCAATCTTCTGTAGTTTCCATGCATATTTGAAGGTCAATAGTTATAGTTTTGTAAGACAGGTCTAGTTGAACTAATCCTCTGCCTCCTTCGGATCTGGGCACTTACAGACGATCAACATCAGCTTTAAGATGATGCATTCCAGAAAATGTTTTTAAAGTTTTAGAAAGTTTTTGACAATTATAACAGTTAGCTGAGACAAATTCATCCAGTGCTAGAGGATAAATGGTGGCTTCAAAATTTTCCTATGGTTATTTGTGCAACTGAATATAATGAAGACAAGAGGAATTGGAACTCAGCTCCCAGATTAACTATTCTAACACTATCTATTAACCCCCCCACCCTACATATGGATGCTTACAGCGCTTGGAATTCTCAAGTGGACACCAATTTAGGTAGTGACCAGGGTTGACATTGTTTAAATTCGTCGATGGTGTGGAAAGCAATGTTTCAATGTGATGTGACTGTAAGCTTCATGAATGGTATTTTAATATGTCCGTTTTAATTGCAGTTGTTACATTATCTACCCCTTTAAAATACTGGTTGCGATGGTTAATTGTCGCCATATTATGTTTTTAATTTCAGTTGGGTATTGTCTGTAAGAAAATGGGCACCATGACGCAATTCAATCCGCCAGAGACTTAGAAACGATATGCTGCATAGTTTGGCATTCACATTGCAAGTTCGAACACGAACATTTTAGAGTGTTTGTGTGTCAATGTAAGGATAGTGCAGAGGATACTGATAAGCTGGATGAATCTAAAAAGTTAGATGAGGATGACGAAGGGGCTTGGAGTGATCACGATTTTATCCCTCCATTCATTTTCCCACAGGGCCTCAGACTCAACACAGAGGACTACATCAAGTGACTTGGCTCAAGAGGATGGCTGCTGGGAGACCCTATGTCTAGTAACATGACTCTGCACCATACCACACAAGCAGGAGAACCCAGACTTGACTGTCAGACAATATCTCCAACCACATCACCACTTACATCTAGCCGACTGACGCCACAGACTGCAACCCACTTGATTATTATGCATAGGGTGCAGTTAAGGCAGAGACCAAAAAAATCTCCTTGTAGCAAAAAAGATGTACTGAAGGCCAAGATTTTGACAACATTCACCAAGGTAAACATGAAAATCGTCTAGAAGAGTTGCAGGAGATTCCTAAGTCGTCTGAGTGTTGTGGTTAAAGCTAATGGTAATTTTATTAAAGAAATTTGCTCTTTACTATATCAAGATATTTTTGTATAATTTTGGTAAATATATCTGTTAAAATGGGATGCCAGTGTCATTTTAATTTCACTACAAAAATAATAATAGCGATTTTGTTTCAACACTACAGTTGTCTTACCAGGAGATGGTGTTTCTACATTCAACATCATCACTTGATAAAACACCAGAAGTGTTGAAACAAAATGGCTATTTTTGTAGTGACTTTATAACCTACTTATGCTATAATTTTCGAATATATAATTATATTTGCTCTACTCTTTATTGTATTGAGCACTCTTTTAAGAATAGTATTTGTTGGTTATTGAAATTTATCCCCTATACACCAATCCAATACTTGTATATATATATATATATATATATATATATATATATATATATATATATATATATATATATAATATTTATATATATATATTATTTATATGTTATATATGCTCAATACTTATTGGAAAGTGCTCAATATTAGTGGTAGAGCTAACATATGTAATTGGATTGATAGAGCTTTTTTGCCTGGGTTTCACAGCCTTTGTGATCGTCAGACAAACTGATTACTTTTAAAATTTTAGATTTATTTATGGTTGCGTATATCGGTGTTTTTTGGTAGTAAGAGAAAAATCATCGTCGTCGTAATACCAACCATACGTACGCAGACACACGCACATTCACGCATTGCAGCTCACAGTAACGTAAACATATATAAATTGTGTCGGACTGGGTGTATATGCGCATTCATGAATCGTTGTGTGCATACGTATGCAATTGTTTATTCTACTCAATGTTGGAGTTGTGTAGCGAATTTTTTTCCTAAGTGGCAGTGTCAATTTATAGATCGTTCGTCTGTTTTGTTCTCAGGATAATATTTTCTTGCACACACATACTTGGGGTCTGTGTAAGACTATGATAGTTAAATTTGTTATTTTTTTTATAATGTGCATACGTATATATGTGTGCGAGAAAACATTATACATTAAACAAAATAGACGTACGATCTATGAGCTGACACCGCCCAAAAAATCGCTACATAATTCCAACATTTAATACTGCGACCAATTGGGTGCGTAAGCACGCAGCGACGCATGGATACGCATATGCGTCCAGTCCCACACTGTTCATATATGTTTATGTTTTTGTGTGGTGCAATGCATGACCATGCGTGTAGGTGTGTCTGCGTAATTATGAATCTCGTTCCGAAGAAATTCCCCTCCCTCTAGTATAAAACACCGATACACGCAATCATAAATAAATTTAAAATTTCAAAATTAATCAGTTTGTTTGAGGATCGCAAAGGGCGTGAAACACACGGTCACAAACTCACCTCAATCCAACTATATATATATATATATATATATATATATATATATAGAGAGAGAGAGAGAGAGAGAGAGTCAGAGAAATATAAATATATATAAATTATGTTTTCACATAAATCTACTGTCTTTAGTAACAGTAATTAATGATTTGATATTTTTATATTTATTCTTATTCCAATTTAAAATTGAATAATTATAAGAAACCTTGGAAATATGATGCAGTTTTTTTTTTCCTTTACCACTTAGTTATTTCTCATAAATAACTCTGCTGTTTTTCATGCAGCGACTGTCCTCATTATTTTCCTACAACAATGACACTGAATAAGCCAAGAGATTAATCATCAACAAGAAGCAATAGATTTGCTGATAATTAACGAATTGAAAGAACGGCGAATTCAATAGATCTTAATTAATCATGGATGATAGGAAATATTTTAATTTACATACGAGATAGCAGGGAAATCTTCAAAACTAGAATCTCTTGAGAGAAACTGTAATTGATTTGTGTCATGTGAGACATTGTGTAAAATATATGGCAACATTCCTCAAAGATTCGACTTGTATGCACATAAGGTTTTTTTCTGGTTATTGTACTCTCTGAATTTCATGTTCTGGAATCGATACTAGACCGGACATGAAGCGCGATTGCCATTGAAAAATCTATGTTCTACCTTAAGAATATTTCCTCAAAGACTGTTAAACCATTTCGGCAATCTCGACAGCACATTGGCTGAATTTCACGCCAAATTAAATGCAAAAACACCTAATGCAGATTCATAATGGTCAGATAAAATCATGTGATAACTGGGCCTTCGAAACAAAGAAATGAGTAACGGAAATGTTACATAATATTTGTCCAGGGAATGTTATATAATCTCAAAAATAAAGACGAGATTTAAAGCAACAGAAAAGTATTCTGAGGATACCGTAGGCGCAATATGTGATCATCGCCAAATTTTAGTGAAAATTGAAACAAAACACTTATAATTAAAATATTAAAATTAAAATTTCTAAGGTACATAAGGAAGAAAATGGATTTTCAAAACTTAAAACCCAGAGAACATATTGAAAACAAGTGGATCAGGTAAGCATGTGTAAATAGTTTGAAAGAGATACCAAAAGACAAAAAATTGCTAAAAGCTACAAAGGACTAGAATTATAAAATTCCAGAGGCTAGGAAGAGTGTTAATAAACGGGTGGATTTCGTTGGTAACAAAGAAAAAAGTACGGAACTGCTATATGACATTTGTCCTCCTTTACGGCAGCGAGTGTTGGACGGTCTTCTCAAAGATGAAGAAGAAACATGATGCAACGGAAGTATGGTTCTGCTAAGGATACCATGACTGAACATGTGAGCACCGATGAGGCTTGGAGGGGATGCAAACAAGGAGGAATCTTATAATTAATATCAGGAAGTGACAGCTGAAATGTCTACAACACGTAATGTAAAATAAAGGTTTAGAGAATCTGATACTCAAAGGGCGAATAGAGGGAGAGAGAGACACGGGAAAACAACGCGATATACTTAGCAAGTGGATGACAGAACTGGGTATTGGAGAAGTAGCAAAAGGATAACTCTTATTGTGAACTACAAGTGGTAAGGCGAATTGGAGAGCCATGATCACCTACGTCCTGACAAGACACGCCACAAAAGGTCGAATATCGTTGTTGCTAGCGAAGGAGACTGGGTGAGCGAGAGAGAGATTTGCGAATGATGGCTGACTGGAATGGCGGTCGATGTCTTACTAGAGATGAGGCTGCTGTTGATGATAGCTGGCTGATGCGTCTGTTGCTGCAGTCGTGGCTAGTTGTGGATGCAACTGGAACAGATACCTTACTTTGATCCCGAGTATCTTAATATTTATTTGCATAAAAATACAAAATGTGCCATAAGGGCGAAGAGGGGTGTGGGGAAAAGGAGTGTTTTAACTCATAATTAGCTAGTCACTCTCATTGACTCATACGTATTTACAACTTTCCTTTCACTATAATAACACATTTGCACTTAACTCTCACACAACGATCACCAAAATACCTCAGTTACTATTAGGTTGGTGCAAAAATAATGACGTAAGGACGTCGTTTTTTGACTTTAAAAAATACGTCAAAAAACGACAATATTACGTCATTATTTTTGCACCAACCTAATAAAAAAATCCTAGCATTAAATTTATTTACACAAATTACGGGGCGGGGAAAATTGCTGCTCTTGGAATTTAAATTTCTACTTCAGGTTGTTTATTTTTAATGTTGAAATACCGGCAGGATATAAGAAATTGCTACCGATTACCAAGATAATATCAGTCTGTTTATAATAAGTAACGTATTAAAAATGTTATATCGGTTATATTCTAATTAGATCAGAGATTGTAAGCAGACCAATGAAACATAATTGCCTAAGACAGATAAAATGATTTGTAATGAAGCAAAACATAATTTTTCAAAGAATATGACTGAGCAGTTTGGAAGAAAGAAACACTCAGGCAGTCAACGAGGAAAACTTACGAATTCATAGTAAACAAAATCGTTTTTGATATTAAATATTATACTTCAATTTCGAAGTTGAACAGCTTTGATAGATATATCCCAGCAGAATGCACTAAGATAACGTGAAAATATTATTGATACGCTTTTATAAAATTTTGATTCCTTATTTGTTTTCGGGAAATTGTAATCGATTTTGCATATTTTCGAAAGCACAACATACAAATGTCTCTCCAAGTGAAATGCATTTGTATTTGATTCCACTTCAAGCACAAAATAAATTACAAGTTGTGAGGATAAAAAAAAGTAAATCAAGGGATGATAGCTTTCTCTAAGTAATGTTTTAAAATCATCTTGGAAACCGATTGTTCAGAATTAAGAAAATATGAAGAGGCGCCAGACTGGAGAAAAAAAAACAAGCAGATTTTTTTTTTTCGTGTACATGAATAAATTGCGATTGACAACATGTTATGCAGAAGTGGATATATTCTCGAAATATGGCGTCTGGAAAAAAATAAAATATAATCACAAATGGTATACGAGGAAGGAACTATGTAAATTACATCGCCTGACATGTGGTTATGTAATGAAAAATAGGTGCTAGCAAATGGTAACATAAAATATGTTTGTTCATTTCGTTTATGCTGAATTCTACTTAAATATATTCTTGTCTGTCCTTTATTTCATTCTTCTGTTTTTCATTCATTTTCATTGATTAATTATTTCTTTCTTTTTTTCTTGTAACTTGCACGAACATGAATGTCTCCGAGATTCTCGTTCGATCGTGTGTTTTACATTCTTATCTGCGATGTTTTAGAAACATTCTACTCACCAATGATGCTGGTATTTAAATAACTAGCACAGACATACGGATCCTCCCTACGCTTGCAAGACACAATGCATGTGTGAGTTAACATTTTTATATACTCGGTAGCCTGTAGGATATCAAAGGTCAACTATAAACTTGTTTCCATCGTGGTCTTGAGGACTAGAATTATGGAATTCCAGAAACTAGGCAGAGTATTAATAAATCGGAAAATGGTAACAAAGAAAAAAAGTACTAAACTGCTACATGACATCTGTCCTCCTTTACAGCAACGACTGTTGGAGGGTCTTGCCTAAGATGAAGAAGAAATTTGATGCAACGGAAGTATGGTTCTGGTAAGGATACCATGGACTGAACATGTGAGCAACAATGAGACTTGGAGGGGATGCAAACAAGGAGAAATCTTATACTTAATATCAGAAATTGGCAGTTGAAATTTCTACAACACATAATGAGAAAGAAAGGCTTGGAGAATCTGATACTCAAATGGGCGGATAGAGGGAAAGAGGGATTGTATTGAGATTAAAGAATATTCAGCTATATGATTAGATTTATGAGCGGAATCTTTATCGGAAATGTCCACTACATAATAGTCAGTCTCTCTGATCCTATTGAATGGCCAAGAAATTCGTTAGGTAGCGGTGTTCATGGATTATAATAAAAGGAACATAATGTTCCCCTTTGTTGTTCTCTATTTTCAACCTAGCATGCGGTAGATAGCAACGCCAACACGACAATCACCCTCTATATCCCCACACTACTATTAATTACTGAATTAATTGTATTAAAACGAAAGGAAATTATGTTGAAAATATATATTTGTCGTGGATAGTAAATAATTTTATAGACTTAGAGTGAACCATTATCGATGTACTGTGGCGAATATTTCTGTAGCATTGATGGATCATCGTGCAGAGTCCATGTTTAAATCTTCGGGCTCATAACATTTGAAAAGAAACGGATCCAGCATTTCTCTTCGCGGCTACGCGAGTTACGTAAGGGGTGGTTCCGTTTTGACTATCAGGTTTCCGTTTAAGCAGACGGGACTTGTAGTGATCCCTAACGCTGTGCACGCATTCGTATATCTATCTATCTATCTATCTATCTATCTATCTATCTATCTATCTATCTATCTCTCTCTCTCTCTCTCTATATATATATATATATATATATATATATATATATATATTCTATACACCAATGCTATATTATATGTACAATAATCTTGAACTTCGAATCCACAAACATTTTAGCATTGCTCCCATGATACACAGAATTTAAAAAAAAAACAACCGTACTGAAGAGTACATAACATGTTTCTGTACCTGATAAATGGGAAACGTATTTATATTTGTAATTATTAATATATACTTTATGGCACTCTTTGATTACATTGATCACTCTTTTGTTTACACCAATGATTAAATAGTCATATGTTCACCTGTATGTGTACGTAACCGCTCATACATTGGTTGATTGTATCTTTTTATTTAGATCATCTATATTTCTATCTATCTATCTATCTATCTATCTATATATATATATATATATATATATATATAGATAGATAGATAGATGAGATGAGAGAGAGAGAGAGAGAAGGGAGCACACAGACAGCTGAACGTGAATTAACTGTGCATGTTTTTCACAGTTACACGCCTCAGTGTGATCTACAGGCTAGAGATTATTCATGTAGTGTTGATGTATACATCTAACTACGATATTGAGCACTCTATAAATATTGCAAATTTGAAAACAGACAGGCAGACACACACACACACATATATATATATATATATATATATATATATATATATATATATATATATAATCGTGCCTGTGTTTCTGTGTGTCTGTGTGTTTTCGTGATGATTTGGCTTGGTTTCAAAAAAATCATAGCCTGGCCTGTATCGAGTATTTGTATTGTGAACTGGAATTCTCAACACTGTATTTAATATTCAGAAGTGAATGACGTGTACTGACAAAGAAGATATTAAAAAAACTATACATTTGTTTTCATAATATCTCTGTGCATATCCATTTAATAGGATTTTTCTTTCCTTCCCTAAAATCAACCTCTCCGAGTATGTCATAATATATTTAATTAGTCCATTTAATACTCATACAGAATGTTAGAAAGTCAGTCTCATTTCTTTGAAATTGAACGGATTACTTATGTGATATATTGCTTCAATTTGGAGTAGTTCCTACTGAATGCTAATGATTCAATTCTATTAATGAGAACACTTGTAAAAACTGTTCAAGCTATAATTATAATTACCTGGTCAAAATATGTTTCTAACATCTATTTTTTCTTTTCTCATAAAATAAACAAAACCATTCCTTGACAAACTTGTTTACCAAATCATAACTTGGAGTTGATAGTAGATAATGTTTTCAGGTACGAATGCACGTCAGCGTAAACAGGCGCAATTAGTCTAACAGAATTATTGAAATATCCCTGATTAAAACAACATTAACTTGGTAATAGGCTTGGCATGTTGTTTTAAATAATTTAAGCAATAATAAATATGAAATAAAAAATAGGTTCGTCGACGGGAAAGAAAGAAAGAAAGAAAGAAAGAAAGAAAGAAAGAAAGAAAGAAAGAAAATGAGTGGAACAAAGAAAGACTACAGAAGAAAAAGAGAAAATGTGCAGGAAAAGGAAGGATAAAAAATAGGGAAAGAGAAAAAATGAAGGTGTATAGAATAGAGAATGATAAAAAAAATCGAGAACGTAGAAGAAAAATTATATGAAACAAAGGGGAATGAAGTCTCAACAAAAAGAAGGAAAGGGAGAGAAAGGATAATAAAGAAAGAAAGTGTATAGAGAAAGAAGTGGAAAAAGAGAGAAACATCACGGAAATGTTGAAAAACAGAGAAAAAAAGGGAGATAAATGATGAAATAAAAAAAATAAAGGAAAATTAAATTAGATAAAAGAGATAAACTAAGGCTATAATGAAAAGAAAAATGAATGATAGCATATTCATGAACAAAATAAAAGAAATAACGACTGAGAAAAATTAAAAGAAATAGGGAAAATAAAATGCGACTTGAAAAACAGAAAAAGGAAAAATATATGTTTTGTCAAATAAGTGCATGAAGGAACAACGAAACGAACTGGAAGAAAAAATGAAAAGAAGAAAGAAAAAGTTAAACGAACGAAAAAGAATCTACTATAAAGAGATACGTATGAAACATATAGTATATATTTTGAAAATACAAAAAAGGCTTATACGGAACTAGCAGCATGGCCCGGCGTTGCCCGTTCTTGATTCAAAAATCGTACGACTCATACAGCAATCAGTATCACTTGATTTAAAATATTTGTGCCCTTCCTTGCCTTTAAAGGAGTGTCCCTTGCCCTGCTGATGTTGCTACATGCCTTACTTCTTGCCTATCTCACACTGCGATTTTTTTCTAAGCTCTATACTAAACATTAAATCTGTTACGAAAAAAAAAGAACTAAAAAAATGAACACAAAACGATCAGCTTTAAAAAGGACTCGTAACTGAAAAACCGAATGAAAAAAAGAATGTTAACAACAAATACTTTTTCACGCCCAACCCAGTTCTGCGGAATCAGATTCAACGTTGAGTTTAAGCAAGCGAATGAGCCAATTAGAGTAAAGTGCCATGCAGATTTAAATTTTTCCCACTTGTGACGAATGCAGCTATCAATTTTTTTTGCATGCTAGTTAACATTCGTGTCAGTCATCTGTTGGCTCTCACGCTGGCCAATAGAATCTTCCTGTCTATTCGTGGCAGCCAGCTATAGGCTCTCCTCTGGCCAGTGAAAATGACCGCAAACTACATGAAAACTGCCGTAGAAGCATGAAAAAATCGATTATTTCCACTATTTGTGGGAGTTGGGAATTGCAAAGTCGGTCTTGGCCTTCCCGCTACCTTGGAGCATGTGCATGTAAATTTTGGTGCAAATCCGTCGAAAATTGCGGCCGTGCATTCGTTACACACACACACACACACACACACACACACACACACACACACACACACACACACACACACACACACACACATCCTGCCTTTTATAGATAGAGATAAAAAAATGTAAGGAAAAATAAAAAAGAATGTATCAGACAAAAGAGAAATTTATCAATGAAAATACATTTTTATGAAATAAATTAAATAAAGAAAAGAAATAAATATTCATGTATAAAAAAAAATAACACAAAAAATAAAAGAAAATCGGTGAAATTAGGAAAGTAAAAGTAAAAAAAAATGGAATAAATGCAAAAGATGCGAAAGCAGTTTCATGAACTTTAAGGAGAACATTCGGAAATTAACGAATCTCAGAAAAAGGAGTGGAATTAATTAACCGATTATTTTTATCAAATTACAGGGTAGATTAAGAGAAAAGTGATGAAGAAGAACAGGTTAAGTCATTTGAATAAAACTAGTTTATTCCCCAACCTTCCCAGAAGATTTAAATCTTTGCCAAATACGAAACAAAAATAAAACTGAGTTAGAATTACGTGAACCACTGGAAAACAATGGCGTCGATGTCGATGATGAAAATCAGAATCAACGGCTTCGAACATTTATAAACAACATTTTATTAATGGCACTGCTTCATAAGATATATAAAAAACATTTACTAGAATCTTTGTCATTACCACAAATACCACCGAACTTAAAAACTACCGTTCTGTTCCATACATTAAAAAACAACAATTGTCAAACTGAATATGAATTAATCAGATATGATTTTCTAAGAGAAGAAACAAATCTTCTCAAAATGAAATAAATATCTTCGACTGCCTAAAACATTTTTGACCAAGCATCAACAGATGACTTAGATTATGAAAAATGTTACATCGATTATTGAACTGTAGATAAAAAATTTTATCAAAAGTGCTATTGGAACAGCGCCATCCGAAGTTATTTCAGCATGACATATTTTTAGAAAACGTTTGGGATGACGAATACTTCAGATCTACCACAGACGATACTGGAAATATGTCTGACAACGATATGGAAACAAAGGGAGATAAATCGAAAAAAAAGAGTAGAATGGAACAACTTATGGACCAGAACGTACATTTACTAGCTACAATCAAAGTAGAGAATTTACATTGAATAATCTCCGATTAAAGTAGCGCTAAGTAAATTCACAGGTTTTATTGCACACCAGATATTAAATGAAAAAGTAAACAGCGATCATTACTTCATTGTTAAAAAAAGCAGTATTTCAGATAGGGTAAAAATTACAGCTATAAAGGTCATTCATTTCGTCAAGATCTTATTTCAAACGTAAGTACTTGCGCATTTACATTCAGAATAATATAAAGTTCCCATTTTTGACTTCTTTAGATATCTGCCTATCCGCATAATCTTCATACAATTTCAAACTGAAAACTTTACTTAAACTAACTGGTCAGATTTTTCTCTTTCTGCTTTTAATATATCGGGTTATATATATTGTTGAAACTTGACTAATGCATGGAATAATAATGCAACACAAAATGTACTTAGAACAAAATGTATTGAAACAAGAAAGTGTACACAATATTTACATATAGTCTTTTGTATATTCCTGGTAAGACCGTTCCTGGAGAATGTGTTGACTGAGTCTCTGGTTGAATCTCTTGATTCCCCCTCTCATCCGGTACCAAGCATATTTATATATTCGGTACTCCACTATGCAAATTAGTTATATATATGCAAATTAGTTATATATATGCAAATTAGTTATATATATATATATATATATATATATATATATATATATATATATATATATATATATATATATATATACTTTTACCGATTTCGCTACAGAGGGCATTTTTCGTTAGCAAGGTCGATTTTACTTTTTTAAACTACAATTTTCCATGTTTTTCACACGTATATTCTTATCTGCTCGATGCGTATCCAAATGTAAACAAATGACGTTACACATTATGAAATGTACAATAAGCTGAAAAGTTCAACTCACCAAAATCTGAGCAAATAATGGTTAGGCCGTAAGCAATTCAACGTCATGTGAATAAGTTCTTATTTTGGTAAAAAATGTCGGTTAATGTCGAACCAGATTCTAAAGATTTTATATTGTAAATTCTATACATTTTTCTATCCAATATAATTGTTGCTTTTATAACCCACAATCTATGTCTGAAATATATTGTTCACATCATGTTTACGATCACAAATCCCGTAAAACTTCACGGTCATTGGTGTACACCATCTGCTGCAGTCATAGCAGCAGTAGCATGCCATGGATCCAAACCTGCCAGGCTGGTTTCAATTAAATGTTTTTTTCCTCTTACAGTGGTTAAAGTTCAAGGCTATAGGGTCCAATCTACCTTACTATTTACTCATACCTGGGGCGAAAAGATGGGTTCATACTTTTGCCAAAGGTAATAACATGTAAGTAAATGCAATGAACTCGACTGAAATTTGAAATCGATTCCTCCATTCCTCAGTTTGAGCCACTATCCATTACGCCACATGATATGAGATAAGATTAGAAATCTCTTAGAAAAATAAATACTGTTAAATCACTTATAAATTTGAATAAATATAATTACGTTTTCAATAGATATACTTATATTTTGATTACAGGTGGACATAATATTTTATTGTACTAGGTAACTACTTTGAGTTAGACTAGCTAGTACAGCCGGCATAACAGACTACGCCAAGGATTTTACCAAGCCTAGATGGAAATATACCGGCACTAGTTAAATGTTTCGTACAAAAATAATAACATGAAATCAATTCTTATAAAAGCCTTTATTTCTTAAATCATGTGAAAACTGGAATTTTAAATTAAAGTGCATGAATTTAAAAAAAATGTATTTATTCCTTTAATAAATATATTTATAATTTTAATAAATGTATTTATATTTTAAATAAATGTATTTCTATTTTGAATAAATGTAATGAAGCTTTGATTACTAAAGTCTGGAATAACATTTAACTTCATAATTGATGTCATAAATTATTTGTTACTAGAGTGCCACCGGTCAAAAGCCAAAGAACCTCTCAAGATACTGATTTGATGAGTAAATTTCTTGTATGAATGGCCTAGAAGGAAAAGATAGCAGATAATGAGGATATCTAGGAAATAAGACCGTTGGACCTAAGCTTAAGGAAGTTAATATAATATTGATCACAAAAACACACTGTCGGGAGTCTGTTCCAGGAAGTAGCGATTATTGGCAAGACGCAGTCCAAATTGAACGTCCTTCTTACCAAACGAATATGGCGTCTAAGAAGATGTCTCTTACGTGTGTACGTGGGATAGCATGTTTTAGCTGTAAAGGTCTGAACTGGTGGAACCAAAGAAGTTGACTCATCAGAAAATCTTACATCGAAATGGTGATCGTGTCTTTGAAAGAGGGTGACTGTGTGTGTGGGTCTGTCAGTCCGTGTCATAACTTTTCAGTCGAGATCCATCCAAGCGATTTTGCCTAACATTAGCACATACATTGTAAAATGTAAGAGATAGATTCTTAGCGTAAAAATCTGTAATTATAACAGAATCAATAATCGATTAAGCCAATCAAATATAAATAAATCCAACTGTTTTCATCCGATTCCATTCAACCTCGGTATGTAGCTTACTTATACCATGAAGATCTCAACGATAACTCATTTTTACTTCCAGGTCACAGCGTTTAACAAAAAATGCGAAAATCGAAAAATCTATTTTAACACAAATTATAAACTTAAACTGCCCATATTTTTCAAGCTATCTAATACAAATTACATTCAAGTTTAAGTTGATTGTTTAACAGTTATTTAAGTTGATAATTGAGTCCACACATATAGTGAAAATCTGCGCAAATAAAGAAAAATGGCGATTTTTACTGGTTTTTCTTTGATCTTACAAACAATTTTCATCAAACTTAACGATTGCTATCCTCTTTACATCCCTCATAGCATACTGAGAAATTGAATTTCAAAAACTCCACAGTGGGTCTTCATTATTTACATTATTCGGACTATTGTCCTCATCTTTGTCGCCTTATTTGTTACAACGTTTCGGCCGTTGTATGCTCCGTACTTCTTCAGGTGGTTGGAATGTCGTTCAGTTCGACAAAGATGAGCACAATAGTCCGAATAATGTAAATAATTTACATAATACCTCATCTCAGAAATATAGACAGATATTGTGTGTCTTCATGTTACATGTTTTACCCCTGTGTGTTCTTGACTAACTTCGATTGAAAAATACAGACTGTTTCTTTTATATCAGTAACTGCATTAATTCAAAATGTTTTTTAATGAAAGTACTTTAAAGTAATTGAAGAAGATAAACTCTGTTACATGTAAACATGATGTTGTTTTTGCTTCATTCTGAATGAACGCTTTTTTGATTGGCCAGATTTTTCTTTTATCAAACTGCTTTAGTGCGTTACTAGCAACCATACCCAACGTTGCCAGGGAATACAAAAATGCTATTTCACTATAAGTTTTTGGGATAGTTTGTTGAAATGTTGTAAAATTCCTTTTCTATGTTCAGTATGCTATTTACAACAGATTTCGCTCAAAAGTCAGTTAATTCTGACTTGAATGAAAATACGTTTTCCCTCTAGAATTACATTTCTATATGTACATGCAACGATGGGTACGGCTGCAAGTTTTAAATAAAGCTTAATGCATTTTTAGTGATCATATCTACAAGAAAATTAATTAAAAATTGAATAAATTCACTTTGAATATGGATCTTCTGAAAGTAAATAAATGAAATTAGTATGCACTGAAAGCAAGCTACACTGGTAAAATAAATATTTTCATTGCAAAATCGACCTGTTCTCCTTTCTGTTACGCTGTAAGCACTGTACTACGTGATTTTTTTCGCTGCCATGGTGATCCAGAGAAAAGAATCGATATGTTGAGCCGACATATCTAATTGTCGACCCGACCCACCCACAACCTGTGCTTTGATGTTTATGGAGGCGGTTGGATGCCTTTCAAGTTTTTATCGATCGATTCGATTCCTTCATGATGCTATTCATTCCACGTAGTACACAATGCTTTTAGAGTGCTGGGGTTAATAAGTTGCCAAACGCGTCTTTAAGTTAATGAGATCACATAAACATGTTCTTCAGTCACACAGTTTCTCATAAGTGATTACATAGATTTGCATAGATAAATAATATCCGAATACTGTACATCACCAAACACAGGCAATTTAGAAAAATATATTTTCTAATTTCCGATTTTTCACTTATATATTCCTGCAATAATTGTATTTTTAATGCGATTTCTCACACAGGAGTCTTTGAACAAAAGATTTCAAAATTTCTTTAAATTCATTACTTTCAATCAGTCAATATATATATATATATATATATATATATATATATATATATATATATATATATATAGTTCACTGCCAAGAAAAAAGACAAAAATTAGTTTTATTATTACCAAACATGCTAATAAAAAGTAAAAATGTAAAACAGGCTAGCTAACCGGTTTCGTACCTCGCTCAACAGAGGCAAATCGAGGTAAATAGTGTAAATGATATAATGATAAAAAAAGAACAATGGATAAATTTTATTGGTGGGAACAAAAAAAATAAAAATATAAATGGTAATTAGTTGGAGGCCTAATATAATGTCCTGTTTACAACGAGAAGGTTTTAAACATAAAATATAGATGGTCTCCAACACTTTTAGGTGGTAATTTGAGTGGGACTTGCTAAGGATGGTAAAAGCGTCCGCTCTAAAACTAACAGCACAATTATGGCTATTTATAAGGTGTTCTGCGATGGAAGACCCATACGTATTGGTCAGAATGTCCGAGGGAGTATACTTCCGGTTTCGGATTTTTGCTGGAACGTGTTGTTTTATTCTAGCATCCAGCCTTTGCGTCGTTCTCCCTATGTAGTGCGAACCGCAACTACATTTAAAGGAATAAATTAGTGAACCATTATGGTGTGGTGGGAGAACATCCTTAGGTATAGACGGAAGAACTGGCCTGGCAGAGAAAACGACACGAGTGTTAACGGCAAAGTAACAATGCCGAACTGCGGTAGAAACCTGCTTAGCAAACTTTTCAGAGATACTACACAGAAAAATAAGGCGGGGATACACAAGACATCTCTCTACTATAGCGGGTTTCACTTTGTTAAATTCAGCAACTTTGTTCTTAATAATTGTTTGAACAATGCCCAATGAGTAGGCATTATTGCAGAGAGTATAAGTAATAAAATAAAGGTGGTAATTTGAGTGTGGACATGCTAAGGATGATAAAAGCGTCCGCACTAAAACTAACAGCAAAATTACGGCTATTCATAGATGAAGAATTCAGGTTTATTACTTCTACTCTCTGCAACAATGCCTACTTTATATATATATATATATATATATATATATATATATATATATATATATATATATATATATATACACACACACACACACACACACATATATATATATATATATATATATATACAATTAATTAACAAATCGGAATCTTCAAAAAGCCATGGTAATATTTTATTTCGCGAGAACGATAAAATTCGATTTCGCTTCGTCATCGTATAGACATATATATGTGTGTGTGTGTTTCTATGCGTGTGTATGTGTGTTTATATATACCGTATATACACGTGTAACAAGCGATATCGCATTTCGTTCCACCCCCAAATTTTCACATAAAAAATGATTCATCATGTATCTCGTGTACCATGCGAGTTCCTTTTTTGAGAGACAAAATTACAATAGACTAAGCTCTTTTCCTCTATCGTTTTATCCTATAAGCTAAATAAGTTAAAAAAGGAAAATACATTATCGTTAGTAACGCTATACACGTTGTGTAAACGCGTACAGACATAAACAACTAAACGAGAAACAGCTAAACAGCTTATAAACGTAAAGAGTGAAACGAGTTTGTATTTTATAATACGACACTAATATGAGAATATTTACTGGGGAAATATCTGCGTTGTCAGTCATGTATCGAAAGTGCTAAGCATTGCAGATAACTAACTGAATATGTGAATATTACATGCATTATTATTGGATACAATTAAGTAAAACATCTGTTTCATCAAAATCATTATTACTTTAAATACAACTGTACTTTTTGACTACATTAAATTGATATATAGTTTGGTCAAAGGCGTAGCCAGGGTCTGCAGTACACATACTATTTTTAAATCACGTGTATGATGCGACCCCTTTAAAATTAGCTTCAAAGTTAGATCATCAAAATTCGCATGATAATCGAGTATATACGAGATATATATACCATATTATATAAATATAAGAAAAAGAAGTTGAAAATGAATCTGGAGTTTTAAGAACATTTATTTACATTAACATTACCGGATTCACAGTTCTATGATTTTCAAAAATTAAATAGTGATGGAGAGATATTTGTCTATAAAGTGATACGTCTCCCTTCTGTTACGATATGTCTTACAAAGACGCTAGACATGACACGTCATAGACACACATCTCTCCATCTCAGTTGAACTTTAAAAATCATATAAAATAAGTGCAAAATCTTTAAAGTTACTGCAAATAAATATTCTTAAAGAATTCAGTTGCATCTTCATTTTTTTATGAATTAATTCGCCCTTCCCCATGTTATGTCCATACAGTAACTTTATTTAATAGACCTCTAATTTGAATGTCTCCAGGGCCTTCTACCGGTGTACACTTAGATTAAGGATAAATATATATATACCTGGACTACCTATTATTCGTTTCCTACCATACTTGTCTGGTTTGGTCGTCTGCGGTTTATTCTCAAATAATGTTGAGCGGACCTTCATTAGATTTTTTGGGAAATAGCACATAATCAAGTGAATTTAATTTTTTCTAATAAGTCTACTTAGTGGAACCCATGAACACGATGACTTGTGACTTCGTCCTAGCAAGAGAATATATATATATATATATATATATATATATATATATATATATATATATATCAATCCGTTGGCATACTCCAAGCAAGTCCTATCAACATAGGTACCTCCATGAGATCGCTAAAAAAAAGACTATAGCATGATAAAAAAGACTGCAAACTTGACGAAAAAAAAATTTATCATCTAAATGTTTATGTCATTATTAAGAGGGAAGATCAAAGTTTATTTTAATTATTTTTTAAAAAATCTTCCCTTCTTTTTAGAAAAATCTGAATTTTCATTTAAAAATCCTTTTTCTCTTTGTATCACTGGAATTAGTAAAATAACTTAGTAAAATTAGTAATTATTAAAAAATCTTGCAAAAATAAAAATAATTGTCGTATCTTAATGAAACTTTCAGGATCCTATTCACAGATGATCAAAATTATTATAAATATTTTTTTTAATTAAAGTCCTGGCAGAAATATTTTTTTATATTTGTTAATAACTAATTTCATGAAAACTCTAGAAATACAGTCGAGTCAACTTTAGTTATTACAATAGTTAAAAGCTCAAGGCTTTGAGGAATGCAATTTTATTTGTTGTTGTTTTAATTGGAACCCCTATCTGAAAATCAACTCTGAATTGTAATATACAAAACTCAATAAAACAAAGATATTATTTAATTTAAATACTTTTATTGGCTTTTAGTTGTTTTGATGAATATGGACAATATTTTCTGAAAGCAAAAATAAATTCGATGAAAAATGAATTTTTAATACAATTATTTGTTATTTCTTTCATTATAATAGATTTTTACATTAATTTGTCAAAATATTATGAAATTAGTTAAAAACCGCATCCACTCTCGTAAGTATCATTATGTAAATTGTATCGTTTTAACTAATCAGAAGACCTGCAGTAATTAAGAAATGTAATTTTGTGTTTATAATCGGGCTGTAATTATAAAGTACAGAAGACCAACCAGAATACAATTAAATTGTGTTATTTGAGTTAAGCATTGTTCTCTGCTATTAAGGCCTTTACTTTTGCGAAACACGTTTGGAGAAGTTAATTTCAATTTCAACTGAGAAGGGTACCTACAAGTATCAGTATCATCTTATGAAATTTATATGATCTTATTTTTATATTAATCTCAATGATGATATTTCCATAAATGTAATATCAAAATTAATAAAAGGAATGGAAATACAATTAATACAGTAAAATGTAATAAATGTACATAAAATTATAGTATTTTATGTACACTCCTGATAAAACTTCATAAGAAAGTTACCTATAAATTAAAAATATACCTTTCTTTTGAAATTTACTCTCACTCTTAACAGTCTTATTTTAATTTCTTTATAATATATTTTCCATAAAGCATCGTAAACGTAAAAGTGTAGCTAAGTACAAAAAACAAAAAGAAATTAGAGAGCTGAAAGTTTTCCTTAAAAATAACGAGGTAAATAATTTGTTCACTTAAATCTAAATAATTTCAATTTTCCCCTTCCGTAGAACAAATTATCCTCACGTAAACCGTCAATATATCATTCATCACCTGTCAAGTGACGCGAAAGTTTATGACCTGCTTTATTTTATTTTCAAGTTACATCTTTTCGGCGCAGAAGCTTAGTTAAGCTGGTTTCAAAATTTTTTAAATAAACATTATAATTTCTGATTTTCTTAAAATAAGTTTTGAAAAAATGATAATTGATTTTTAAAAGAATTTCAAACTGAGATTTTCATTTCTTTTATGAAAAGGAAAAAAAAGTCGATGCCATAATCGATTATATGTCAATTTTTATGACTCACAAAAAAACAAAGATTTTTAACGAAAAAGTTCGAAAAAATACCCCCAAAAAACTTTGATCTTTCCTCTTAATAATGACATAAACATTTAGACGATAAAATTTTGTTTTACTCAAGTTTGGCGTCTTTTTTATCTATGCTATTAACACAATATAGAATTTGAAATATTAAATGTTAACACTGACTCACAAAGATCACACAATGTTTCCTTTCATTAAATAGAACAATTCTTATCTTACAAGTGGAATTAAGATCCCATTAGTTAATGACCATTTTCACTTACGAATTTTAATTTTAAAATTCGCAGGATATTTCAAAATACTTATGGTGTCTGATTGTAGAAGGTGACTTGTTAATTGGCAAAGAAAAGAAAGATAGAACGTCAGGGGATGCGGAGTGGAAGAGATGACAGAGGAAGAAATAGTTGCCGGAAGTGATGTGAGGTATTGTTTTATGGAGGTAGGAGTGGACGGGGGTGAGAAGAGGAACCCGATGAGCTGACCTACCTCTTAATGGTCACACGGCTAAAGTTTGATTCGACGGGAATCCAAAGAAATAAATGAAAAAAAAAACCTAATTTATGTAAAATATCAAGAGATAACGTCAGTAAGATGAAAGAGAGATAATAAAGAATTATTGGTGTATTAAAATCGTCCATATATCAGAATTCCAAAATTAAGGGAAATGTTTCAAATATTTGAAGGGAATTTTAATATCTATGCGTACACCAATGCATCCATACACGTTAAAGACTTTTCTTCACGAACAGACATCTATATGTACTACGCATAGATACCTACATACATGCATATGCATACATGTACTAGCCGACATATATGTACATATAACCCTATGTTAAGATAAATGTTTTCAGAGGTAATAAAAGGGGTTTAGTTGAAAGAGAAATGCCTTTAATTTTGTTTTTAATTGGACCTTAATTCAAAGTTAATTCAGCAGAACTATATTATAAAAAAAAAAATGAAATAAAAATTATTGTTAAGTACGAATGTATAACCCATAATTATTTCACTTAGATATTTATCCCGACGTCAATTCTTGAATCCAGTAATCTAATATTTATCGGTAAGTTGCTTATTAAATATTAGAAAGCTTTATGATAACAGTAAAATTGTATTGCTTAAGATTGGATATACTGAATAGTTCATAATATATATATATATATATATATATATATATATATATATATATATATATATATACACACACACATCCACGGGTATACATACACACATATACATATATAAATATACACATATATACACATACACACAGCTACATACCCATACCCATCCAAATTTTAGGAGAACTCATGAACTTATAAATAAATGTTGTCGGCACCTCAAGGCGGTGTAATGGTAAGCATGCTTGTCTCGCTAGAACGATTGCAACTGAGTCGTGAGTTCGATACTCACTGGGTGCCCCATACATTCGGCCTTGTGCCACATCTAAGCTACGCTTAGAAAATCGCTAGAAATAAATGTTGTTACATGATATTTAATTAACCTAAAGATTATCTAATTGCATATTATATCATTGTGGTGGAAATTTAATGCCTGTATGTACTTGATAATCAAGGATAATTTGCTAGATAAACTTAAAGATAAAAAAAAAGAAAAGGTATAAGTAATAATTGGACAAACGAAGGTAAGAGAGGGGGAAAGTCTTTCGGGATATTATTGATAGTCACCAAGAATAAAAAGTAACTTAGTGGGGGAAGAGGGATATTTATATGGACGGAAGCAGATGGGAAAATGTTAAGTGTATGTAAAGAGGGGAGGAGAGTTTGGATGCGCAGTGTGGTAGATAATTTATAGAAGTTTATTTACTTGTTAAGTGATAACAGTTTAATCAAGTTCAGTCAGAACAGGGGAGGAGCAGATATTCTCAGGTGACTATCCACTGACGATAGTTCATACTGGTTTGATGGGAGTCTAGGTAAGCTTAAATCTACTGCAGTGACAGCATTTAGAAATTAATTCGTTCTCTTGGTTTAAGATTATCTTTTGATTTTCAAAATTAATGCTTCTAATTTTCTCCCGTAGACATAGATTGCATCTACCTTTAAAAGCATTAAGTGTGTGGGCAAAGCATGTTACTTTCCAGTCAATGTGGATTTTTATTTCCCCCCTACAATTATGACCTTCTACAAACTGACAACATAAGTCGTTTGAAGAATGCTGCGAATTTTGAATTTAACATTCTTAGCTGTAAATGGTCATTAACTAATAGTATATTAATTCCAATTGTAAAAGAAATATATATATGTGTGTGTGTGTATGTGTGTGTGTACTTTTATTTTTATCGGTTTAATTCTCTGCGTTAACGCTCATATATTTTAGACAATATAAATTATAATTACTGTGCATTTGAGGGTTTTGGTAAGAAAAATGCCAATATGGATTCGAAACTGACTCCTTCTGGTCCAGCGTGCTTTAAACGGATTAACCACGGAATACTTCTCAGATTCACTTTATTCAGATTCTCAGATACACAGCAAGGTAAATATAATTCTCATTTTATTTTAAATAAAACCTGAGAATCTACAAGAACATGTGCACCCACTCAATACAACATTGAAAAAGGCAAGAAATCATGTAAGATCGAAATAAATTAGCCATTTCTTCCTCAGAATATATATATATATATATATATATGTATGCACACACACACACACATACTCACACATATAGATGTGTGTGCATACATATATATATATGTGTGTGTGTGTGTGTGTGTGTGTATATATATATTCTGAGGAAGAAATGGATAATATATATATATATATATCTGTGTGTGTATATATATATATATATAGAAATATATATATATATATATTCTGAGGAAGAAAAGGATAATATATATATATATATATATATATATATATATATATATATATATATTAAGGCATTAAAACTAGAAATGTTGTATTGTAGGCCATGATAATTTTAAAATAAAACACACACAGTCGACCGGTTTCGTCCTCTCGTCAGAACTGTTAACGGGGAATTTAGATTATGAGGAAAAGAAAAAAAAAAGTATGTCATGGGTGACATGAATGAATGGACAGGGAAGGAAGGAAAAAAAAAAATTAAAATTATACCAACCAGGCTGCTAGAAGCGCAGAACAGCAAGTCCAAGCAAACAAACTTCTTTGTTTGCAAAGAGCAGGTTGCCTAGACCTGATGTAAAGCGACTCCAACACCTCCGACGATCCGTTTAGGTGAAACCTCGGTAGGTTTGTCTGGCTCACTAGGTTTATCTATCTATCTATCTATCTATCTATATATATATATATATATATATATATATTTGTGTGTGTGTGTGTGTGTGTGTGTGTGGAGAGAGAGAGAGCGATAGAAGAAAAACAACAGGGATCCGATTATGAGGTAGAACATTTTAAAAAAGGCAACGACTTATAACAACCACAATATTTGCAACCTCTGCCAACAGAAAAATTGGCAATTATTATATTTCCCGATCCAAAGAAGCTTCTGAACAAGAAATCCAAAATCTTGAGGCCTTGCTTACATATTAGAAATTTCCTCTTAGACACATATTAGACTAGATAAAAAAAGAGTAATGCACATTTCAATTAACGCCCACGCAGATACATTTACAATACCCTTGCCTTTCTTCTTTTTCTCCTTCCTTTTTCGCATCCTGCTCCTTCCTTTCTATTCCACCCAATGCCGTGTGTTTATTTATTTATTTCTTGAAAATAATAATATTAGCCTTAAAAAAAGTGTTAAGAGTTTATTTGATAAAAATTGGCAGAGGATACTGTAAAGTTCAAACCAAGGTATCGGATTCAACTGACCTCGTGATTTTTAAATTAGATAGATAGATAGATAGATAGATAGATAGATAGATAGATAGATAGATAGATAGATAGATCGTATTGGTTCACATTTCCCAAAGTGCAATCTGTTTTGCAATCAGTATATCATTAATCTTCAAATATTTCCAGCTCTTATTTTGGAAATAGAAGATTCTGCTTCATTCGCATACGTTCAGATTTCTAGATCCTCTTTATATTAAAACTCAGAAATAATGAGTTTCGTCATCTGTTCCATAAGCAACTGAAAAAGGAAAACGAACTTCATAACCCCAAAACAAGACAAGTTCGAAGATAGTTTCAGAGCCAAAATATTCTAGTTAATCTAAGAAAAACAAATAGCAAAATCATTGTAGCTCCAATATCTGCTGTGTTCTATTTAATATGAGTTACGCATATATAATTAGAAATAACAAATAAAAAGGCAAAACTAATACATAATGTGATAAGGATTTTTTTATTACAGTAATATTAAACGGTGTATAAATATGATTTCGTATTGCTTCCATTTTCCCCAACTTTCCATAATATTATTTTGAATCTCATTTGATTTGCTAGCCTATTGGCTCTAATATTGATATCGACACTTTTATTAATATTCCTATGGGGTTGAAGTCTTATGATTATGGAGTGGACCGGGAGTTTACGTGTTGTTAGATTAGGAATACGTGTGTAACTCCAGATAGAATTAAAAGGTCCACTACAAGAATATGGCGGACTCAAGTTGAGTCCAATCGGAGATGTAAAAAGAAAACAAACCGGACCTATATATATATATATATATATATATATATATATATATATATATATATATATATGTCCGAATTTTGAATAAAGAAAACAAGTGACCAAATGTTACGTCTAATTAAAGATTCAATCAACAATTTTCCCGGATTATCTATGAATTCTTCCATCTATTAACAAGCTTACTAATTCCATTACTGTAAAATTATTTTGGCTTTGATTCGAAGAACTCACAAATGTCAGTTTTAACCTCGTCCTGTGTTACAAAAGCTGTTTCTTCCAAATGATTTTGTAAGCTACGAAACAAATGGTAGTCTGGAGGAGCAAGATCGGTGGATGAGGAATTTTCTCCCAACCAAGTTCTTCGATGTTTTGTGACGTGATTCTTGCCGTGTGGGGTGGGGTCGCGCATTGTCCTGGTGAAACATCACCTCTTTTCGATTCACTAGAGAAGGTCTTTTATTCCCCAAAGCTTGGTTCAAACGCTCTAATTGCTGATAGTATATTTGAGCATTAATTGTTGCATTAGGTGGTAAGAATTCAAAGTGGATTATTCCTTGGCGATCCCACCAGATTGAAAGAAGAACCTTTTGCCCATGAAGTTCCCTTCTCGGCTGTGGCTGGGGTCATTCCCCTTTACCAAGCCACTATCTACGACGCATAACATTTCGATAAAAGATCCATTTTCCGTCGACAGTCTATCCAAAAAAGTGAAACAAGTTGGCAAGAATGGAGAGAAGAGCAGATGTCAACTCGGGATTTGAGGTTATTTTCAGACAATACATGACGCACCCATTTTCCAATTTAGGAGCTTTTCAAAGTTGTTGAAGATGATGATGAACAGTTGTATGGTTTTAACTGAAAACTACTGCCAATTCCTCAACTGATTAGCAGGATTTTCTTCGAGGACTGCTTCCAAAAGCTTTTCATCAAACTCAACTGGACGTCCAGTTCGATCTTCATCTTCAAGGGTGAAATTTTCACCTCTGAATTTTGCAAGCCATCTTCTGTAAGCTCTTTCATTCACACATTCCTCTCCATAAACTGAGTGAATGTTTCTAGCCGCTTCGGCTGGTGAGTTTGTAAAGGTATGTAGTTGAACTCATACAGCAAGAATAGACGCCTTTCGCTGCTCACGGATTCCTTAGAGAGACTGGCCACTACGGGGTGACGGATACTTGACCACAGGCTCACTTCCATCCTCTCTATCTCTCTCTTCCTCCGGCCTCCTCGAAGAAACGATACTGTGACCCTCCCCGCAAAATAAAAAAAGAAAATAATTAAGCGTCGTCAATTCATGCAGCTCTGGGGTCTGACAAAATTGAAACCAGAGACGGCATGAAACGCAAAAATATATCTGGGACCAAATCGATTTATGAGTGTTGATTCCATTCAGACATGATGTAAAACTCTTTGTTCTTTCAACAGATGGAACTGTGTAGCATACAAGCAAAAACAGCTTTAAACATTTCTGAAGGTATCTCCCTTTCTATAAATGTACTTTACAACTACATACCTTTACAACCATATACCAGCAAAAATATAAAGCGTCCTGCGTAAGACGATATACTGCCTCCGACAGCAAGACCATTGACCACGAGATTGTGAGGAGCATGTGACCAGCTCTTAATTGCTGGTGTTCCCAGGTCCACCCTGAACCTGGGTAGTAGCACCTGTTAGGGGCCCAGCTATAGGCAAATAGTTGACGCCTAAACTGGGGTCAAAATACCATGAAAATGTAAAAATAGGTTTTAATACCAGAAATACAGTTTTGTAAAAAATTATTACCAGCAATACATTATTACCAGCAAAATTTATTATAAACAAAATTTGCCAGCATTACATTTATTAAAAAAAGAAAAATTGCCATCTATACATTTTTTGAAAAGAATGTTACCAGCAATAGATTTTTAGAAAGAAAATATTACCAGCATTAAAAAAAAATATATTTTTTTTTATATTAAAAATATTTAAATATTAAAAGTTTTGTCGTATTAAATGACCTATTCAGGTTGATATGATGTAAAACGAACCAAACAAAACCAAAAATATATGCATTATTCTATACTCGTTGTCCATTAATTAAACCGTACAGGTCGGTAGTATTTATAGTTTTATAGGGAATCATTAATCGTGTAATAATTTAATTGTGGTACTAGGCAAGAAAGAATATTCTCAGTTGCATTTCTCCATTAGAAAAATTATTATATTCATATGTGCCAAACATACAAGATTTTCAGAGGTTTTATATAAATATATATATATATACTTATCACAAATTTGTCCCACACAGAAAAATTATAAAGGATGTGTACAACAAGCCGTGTGAAAAGAGAGGTGGGGTCATACTTGTAATATTTCACTATTAAGAAAAGGACAGGACCTTGGTGTCTTTTATGCTTTTTGTGAGACGATATGGATTGTTCTGGTCAACTTATTGCTGTAGGCATGTTAGGTTCACTTTTCCCGCAGGTTACGCTCTATAAACTGTACTTACTGACCGGCCGTCATGTGACCAGCGTTACTTTGTCTCAACCAAAGGGAAATAAAGTCCCTTTGCATTCACACACATTGGACATAAATAAGTTATGCTTAATATCTAGAACACCTATGTGTTCAACGCTACTGTGGATGTATTGGCCAGCATAGACGAGCCCTATTATATTTGACAGTAAATTAATTGTCCTGCAACTTGAAGCATTTTTTTTTTTATTGAATAGACGTTTTAAATTTCTGTTTACAATTCCTGGATGAGTTTTCATTATCTACACATTTACCTTAGTTTTTTTGTGAAACAATAACTTAATGTATTATGCAGTTGCAACCCGAAGTCGGTGAGTGTAAATCCCTCGGCCAGCGAGTGTGATAGGACTCAGTGAATTTTGAATGAACAATAACTGAATGAGACAAAATAAGACATGATATCCGCAGAGAGGCTCGCCAGAAATGAAAATATACACCTGTAGATTAATAGAACAGTTCGAGATTTCCTTAAGCTTATTTGTACTGACCAGCGCCGATGAAAGCCGGAGTGCTCAACAAGCGAACTGTTGTGAAAATAACAACATAGACGAGGAAGGTATTTCGCAAGTATATAATGTTAATAATATCTTTTTTAAGTTAAACATTTAAATTTATACATTTTTAATCAAATATATTTGTCTTTATGTTTGAGTTTATTTGTATTTATACAGAGAACGACAGAACAACCTGCTACATACACTTCTCAGAAATACCTACCACATAATGGTAAGGGAACATGTGCTGTAGCAAATATGCCCCGCTCTATTTTATACTGTCACCTATTTGGCGCAAGTGAACAAGTTGCAAATCATCTATCTAATAGCTTTCTATTAGAGGTAATTCTGGGAAATGTATGTGGTATATATTACTACCACAGTCTGTATAGCCAGTCTCAATTACCTGGTGCACTCGCTATGTATATGCTAAATTATTAAATTATGGTAGGAAACCCCCATCATAGCCAAATATCAAAAAACATCTAACTATAAAAAAAAAGTTTCAAGGCGCACACTAGTATGGTGGCGTAGTGGATATAAGAATTAGTTATACAAGTGTTACAGTATTTTAGTGGTCAGGAGTTAAACCCTTGGATTTGGAAGAGACACACCAATCAAGTAGGAACGAACATTAACTGATATCACAAGTAAAAATAAGACGATCAATAGATAGTCCATATCAGCAAAACAATGGATACCTGATGATGACTAGAGAGTACTTGGTCTAAACTCTGTGTCTATAATAATACTAACAACAACAAAGATAAGAACAATAGTTCGAAATAATACGAGATTATTGAAAATTACTGATGTCAAAAATGAAATAGTAAAATATGAATATCATCATAATCAAATGTTAAAACAATCTGACAATAAATATAGAAAAAACCCAAAATACACCACCGATGTACTTCAGGACATGCTGATGTCATAATGGGGATATGACATTATAGAACCTGATGATGAGCAGAGGATACATGGTGGAAACGTTGTGTTTAATATAACATCAATATCAAAAATTAATGAGACCAGTATTGAAATAATACAGGCATATTGAAAATTACTGATCTCAGAAACTAAATACTAAAGTATGTTTGTTTGCTTGTGTGTGTGTGTGTGTGTGTGTGTGTGTGTGTGTGTGTGTGTGTGTGTGTGTTTAGCTCTTATATCTGTGGATATTCGGAATTTACCTGGAAAATGTTTATCGAATTCTGATTTTGTATTCGAAGCGATCATAATCCTAATCGTCTGCAATGACATATTTTTGATATCCGTCATAAAATTTCAAGATTTCGATAGAAATTATTCTTACTTGCATGCGTGCGCAAGACAGTGAACGCATATTTTTGTGTCCTAGATGCAAACACTTTGTGAATCGTAATTGATCGATCAGTCGAAATCTCAGCCTGAAAGTCTACAGGTCATCTCCAGCAACGTTACGGTGAGTCATTACTACATTTTCGCTTATTTTTCTTTGGCTCATTAACTTTCAGTTGCTTCCATCTTTGTACTGAACGCAGTTACACTTCTTGCTACTAACTTAAATTACAGCACAATCCTTGTTAGTATCCGTGCATTTTCTAAGATTTTGTGTGTGCCTCAACCCGGAGAGCATGTGGCAACAAGACTCATCGATTTTTAGAAATGTTAATGTGTTTTTAATATTAAATTATTATATTAGTATTAATATTAAAAGAAATACCTCCCATATATACCACACAGAAATACCTCCCACATAATGTTAGATAGATGAAGACATAATTGCCACTAATGTATTGCCATTATGTGGGTGGTATTTGTGGGAGGTATGTGTGGGAGGTATTTCTGCCGCACCATGCATATCTTCACTCCACATCTGTTAGCTGAACGTCAGATGAAGGCAATTTTCGTGCATTTGCGATATGGTTGCTGCTTTAGTTGTTGTTCTTTACTTCTTCTTCTTCTTCTTCTTCTTATTATTATTATTATTATTATTAGTAGTAGTAGTAGTAGTAGTAGTGGAAGTAGTAATAGTAGTAGGGAGGTTTAACAATGTCTTGTGTAGTAGTTGTCTCCTACTTTCAAGCAGAAACAAGTTCTTTGTATCAGAAGATGCAAACAGGTGAATGTCATGCAATCAGAGAGAAAAAAAATGTACACTTGTGGATACCTCATGGAAAGAAGCATTTTGTAATTCACATAATTTAGGGCTGCCAGGAATTTGATCCTCATATTAGTTTTCTATTTTCAGTATAATTACCAAAGTCCCTATGACTACAGGTAATGCCACTTTCCATCATTTCTATATTGAGACCCGTATATTTATAAGTAAATCCTTTGATTTCTGTTGTATCGAAATTACCAACCAGGTACCAACCAGAGAGCTAGGGTTAGAAATTGCTTCATGACATATATACTAAGATCAATATCTATCTATCTATCTATCTATCTATGTTAGTAGTAGTAGTAGTATTAGTAGAAGCTATCAAAGATGCATAATAACAGGTTCTGTTCAGCTAAACATCACACGTAGATATTCAGACTATCCATATGTGTCCCTGATTTTCCTAGAAGACAATGCATTTATAAAATATTTTTCGATGGACTTTTCAAGCCATTTATGGAATTCTTACATAACTATAGCGACACTAGTCAGCATTCCATAATTTCCAATTCTTTTCAGTTTCAAACTCAGTTGCTTATAATTCTCTATTTTCTCTTTATCGACCGCTCTTGTATGAAAAGGATCCTCCATATCTCTAATATTGCAAGAGATACTCGTTTTAATAACTATATGTGAGCGATTCCAGTGTATGGCCCTTTTGGTACGTGCCTAGAAACTATATCACAGCTTCTCCCAAGCCTTGATTGAAAGTAACTAGGGAGAAATATTCGGAAGATGACCGTGTCCTCAGAAATCAAGAGTTCATGGCCATTGTGTATACATCGGGTGTAACAGCTAAATTGCCCCAATCCTGTTACAACAAAATTGTTCAATTGTTAGATTAAGCTTTGTACTGTTGTATCTTAGAAATTATTAAATATATCTTACTGGAATACACCGTTTTTTTTAATAATACTATTAAACAGAACATTGAGCAATAAGAAGATATTTATCTCTGAGCTGAAACGAAGATCGCGCTTGCTGATTGACTTCGGATCCAGTTTTCCTCCTCATTGCTCTCTCTTTTTAAACTTATTCATCGTTTTCGTGATGGTTCTGGAATGGAAAATTAATCCACGCATCTATATGAAAGGGCTGCCAGGAATTTGATCCTCATATTAGTTTCCTCATTTCAGCATCATTACCAAAGACCCTATGACAAAAGGTAATGTCACGTCCATCACTTCTATATTGAGGTCCGTATATTTATTAGTAAATCCTTTGATTTCTGTTGTATAAACATTACATACCCGGTAACAATCAGAGAAGTAGGGTCAGCAATTGCTTCATGACATTTTCCACAGATAATTTTTCATAATAAAATAAAAAAAAATATACTAAGATCAATATCTATCTATCTATCTATCTATCTATGGGAATGTTCATATCTATCTATCTATCTATCTATCTATATCTATCTATCTCAGTCTGTTCATATCTATCTAACTATCTATCTATCTATCAGAAATTTCATATCTATCTATCTATCTATCTATCTATCTATCTCAGTCTGTTCATATCTATCTAACTATCTATCTATCTATCAGAAATTTCATATCTGTCTATCTATCTCAGTCTGTTCATATCTATCTATCTATCTATCAGAAATTTCATATCTATCTATCTATCTATCTATCTATCTATCTATCTATCAGAATGTTTATATCTATCTATCTATCTATCTATCTATCTATCTATCTATCTATCTATCTATCTCAGTCTGTTCATATCTATCTATCTATCTATCTATCTATCTATCTATCTATCTATCTGAATGTTCATATCTATCTACCTATCTATCTATCTATCTGAATGTTCATATCATACAATTTATCTATATTTCTATCTATCAGAATGTTCATATCTATCTATCTATCTATCTATCTATCTATCTGAATGTTCATATCAATCAACCTATCTATCTTTCTAGCTATCAGAATGTTCATATCTATCTATCTATCACAGTAGTAGTAGTAGTAGTTTAAATCAAAGATGCATAATAATATATATATATGAGAATATTTATATTACACACTTTATGTATGTATGGGAAGCGAATATAGATGAATCAATAACTCGGATCGATAATATTCTAGTTTGATATGAGAGGGAATGCGCGGTATTTTTCATACATGTAATAGTTAACAGGTTTAAAGTTTGTGTTACTTTGAAATATGCATGACCACAGAGAGAAGTATATAAAAAAGCATTCTTCAGTAAGAATATTTGGAAATGCTCGTGTATGGATTTTACACAAAGACGCTGATATGCAACCGATCAATTAGAATTCTATAAAGGTAACGATTATATTGAATCATTTGTTTGTTTTGCTGCTAGGAAAGTTGGTTGACTCGATCGTGCTAGTCCATTCTTCACTCCCGAATCGATCTTCATCATTATAAGTTGACAATCATCCATGTATTGAATGTTTCTGTTACATCTAATCTGCTGCATCTACTATATTTAGATATTCTTGAATAATTCCAAAGATAAATCTACAGTGTTATTGGTCTTGACATGACATCTCAGCTTCAGTCACATTCGCATCGCCGTAACTTATCTTTTCTGTGTTTTTTTTTTTCTATAAGTATTTTCAAGTTAATTGTTCTAATGAACTTTCCAATTGGGTACATTGACCTTACGAATGTAAACGCAGTACCAGATTGATTGTCAGATTTAATCATTTACAGTTGAAATTGGTAGATGTAGTCACAAGTTCTATATTAAAATTTTCTTCTCTTGCGCGTGTCTCATACGAAATTCTCTTTTCGACTTTAAAAACATTTGAACTTCAAAATTTGAAATGCAGTGTCAACCTTCACTTCTATATGTAGAGTTGGCTAACAAAAATAAGTCAGTTTATGAACCAAAAATCAGTTACAAAAATCACGTGAAAGAATCACTGAACATTTCAAACATCAATAGATTTTTTTTTCAATCCATCATCCCCAAGGAAATCAATAATATCACTACGTCGTAAGGGATTACTAAGAGTGAAAGATAATGAGAAGACTTTAGAGAATGGAAAGGAAAATAAAAGAAAGCAGAAGATGGTGATTGACGTTGAATGTAAATCATTGAATATCGTATATGGTAGAAAGCAAGAAACCGGAAGAGAGCTCTTCAGGCAAGAAGTGCAAGAGTATATATTTCGAATATCGTGGATGACAGGGACTTAAGATGATTCAGGGTCCAATGAAAATGATTGTGACACATCGTAGAATGATGTTAATCACACAAAAATTATACTAAATATATTTGACATCAAAATTTAGAGTGCGTATCAGAAATAACGTATATTAATTGATTGATTCGTTTTTGTATTTTGTTTTTTGTTTTTTTGGTTTCTCTCAGCTTTAATACAAGTTATTTAAAGCCCAAACCTTCTTTACATTGAAAAAAATTAATTTATTATATTTTTCGAGGATAATTATTTAGTGATACAAACTTACTAATTAATCCATAGCTTGGAGAGAAAAGGTGCATTCATATATTTACTTGTGGTATTTGCACGTAAGTGAATATAACGATTCCAACAGAAATAGAACTCAACACTCCGATTAACAATTCCGAGGTATTATCTATTACACCACCCACACAGCTTACAGCAACAGGTATTCAATAGCGGTCACCCTTCTACATATTGACCAGGATTGATCTGTCTATATTTCTGAGATAAGGTATTATGTACAATATTTATATTATTCAGACTATTGTCCTCATCTTTGTCGCCGTATTTATCACAACGTTTCGGCCCTTCAGTATCTGTCTGTATTACTGAGATGAGGTATTATGTACAATATTTATATTATTCAAACTATTATCCTCATCTTTGTTGTCATATTTATCACAACGTTTCGGCCTTTCAGTATCTGTCTATATTTCTGAAATGAGGTATTATGTACACTATTTACATTATTCAAACGATTGTCCTCAACTTTGTTGCCATATTTATCACAACGTTTCGGCCCTTCGGTATCTGTTCATATTTATGAGATTAGGTATTATTACACTAATTAGATTATTAGGACTATTGTCATCATCTTTTTCCCTATTTATCACAACGTTTCGGCCATTGTGCACTCCGGCCTTCTTCTGGTGGTTGGAATGTCGAACTTAATCTTTTTATTTCGCTCGCTGGGGTACAATGTTCTAGTTCTACGTGCCTTGTATAATGGATTTCAGTTATCAGTTATCCCCTGTTAATTCACTTCTCCAACCTCTTCACTGCCTTAACCAGGTATTGAACTCAGAACTCTTAAGGACACATGTCACAGCAGATAAAGGCGTTGGTTATATCCAGTGATAGGGCCCAAAGAGTTGTACAAAGGCCGAAAGGTCGTGATAAATATGGCAACAGATGAAGACAATAGTCCGAATAAGGTAAATAGTGTACCAGGTTGATGTTGCTTAACTTCGTACGTTACCATAAGCTGAGAGGAACATAAGCATTGCTAGTCTGTGATTTGAATACCCATGGAAGTACCTCTGATACAGTTGAATCTTATCATTCACAGTAGTTCTACTAGTATTTAAGGAAGAATGATATGCATGGGAAAGATATCGTGATAATATTCACGTGTACAGCGAAAAATAGCCTGCATGATCGAGAAAGAGACGGTTGCAAATAAATCAAAATGGGTTATAAAAAGGATATGTTTTCGCACCGGATTTATGTAACCAATAACGTGATGTGATACGGAGACGACCAGGAAGTAGACCATGATTTATGATCGCTAGCCGTAACTATAACAACGCAAACGACACTGTGTTGATGATAATTTCAGTGGAAAAAAATGAAAGCACAATTACACAATGAAGTCGATGAAAGCAAAAACAAACGATTAGCCATAAACTGCATTAAGTATCCATGTAAATGCCGCATCAGAGACGTCAAAACAAGCTAGGATGGCCCAGAAATAATATAGATAATATTTTTGCTTGTAAGAGGAAATGGATATAAATCAACAGATATAGGCAAAATGTTCTGGCTATATTTATATTGACATGGGCCATGTGTCATATTCATTTCATAATACAGGGTGACCCATAAATCTGACATAATTTTATAGTCTAAAAACATGGCCAATTCTAGCATAAATGTGTAAAACTCACAAATTTTAAATGTTTGAAATTTTCTCAATGAGAATTTGCAAGGAAGATGGATCGAACGTGCCAGTGATAATAACAACGTGTTGTTGAAATGTCTCTCAAATCAATATATATATATATATATATATATATATATGTGTGTGTGTGTGTGTGTGTGTGTGTGTGTGTGAAATATACATACATTCTTTGCTATCCCACTTCAAATTATCTTTCTATATGTGAATTCAGCAAGATTTATTAGTAATGTTTCAACTTTAACTATTAACTTTCTTCTTCTTCTTCCTCTTCTTCTTCTTCTTCTCTTTATTATTATTATTATTATTATTATTATTATTATTATTATCATATAGGTATGTGTATGAAATATGAATACGTTCTTTTTGTCAAACTTATATGTGATTTCAGCACGTTTTAATACCCCTGTTTCAACTGTGACCCATAAGTTTCTTCTTCTTCCTCTTATTATTATTATTCTTATTTATTATTATTATATATATATATATATATATATATATATATATATATATATATATATATATATATATATATAGTTATGTGTATGATAATAAACATACATACACCCACGAAAACATTCACGTAAGTATAAAAATATTTCTTCCACGTCTGTTATAAATACAGTGCTCAATGTTATGAAATAAAGCTATAATTAGTGGATATACATAATATCTCATGTCAATAGCATGACTCGGAGTTTCATGCAATAGCAGCAAACTTCAACTACATGAATTTCCGAGTCGTGCTGTCGACGTTGAATATTATGAATCATAAACAGAAATATAAAACAGAAGTCAACCTACAAAAATATATTATTAATCCACAACGGAAAATCTACTCTCAATTGAATAGACGTGTCATCTCCTGCTATTCTCTTCTTTAGCAGAGCCAGACAATGCCCAGTACTGTTGATATATATTAGGTAGAATCTGTTCACCCATGACATTTCATTTCATTCAAAAGTGTTCTTGTAGGTGACGAATTACTTGCCGCACTGCAAACCCTTTCTTACAGATGAAACGTATAATCTAAGCACAAGTTAGATCTAAATTATGTCACATTTATTAAAAGTGAAAGTAACTTACTTTTGGCAATATTCTCGATAGTGCAGCTATAAGAACTTATAAAAATATCAATCTGCGTCCCGAGATTTTTTTCAAATATAGACACTCCTGAAAGAAATACTACTTATCCAAACCAACATACCTGACTCTAAAAATGTAAAAGAATAAATTAAAAGCAACTGTTTAGTTCATAAGCTCATTTTATTTCAATTATATAACACATAAATTTATACCAAACTAAAATAATCTAAACACTAATTTGCATAAAAATGAGAAAATTTCAAGAATTTGGTTAACTGACTTTGGTTTAATAGGTATTGAATTGGATCATTTTGCGTCCTCCTTAAATTTGCTTGACTTTTCGACTAACCTGATGAATATTTAAAAGCGTTCTCAAATTTAAGAAAAAATTAAAAACCCTTAAATTGTACGGAAATACATGTTACAAAATATAAAACTTGTGTTTGGCGTGGAAAAATCTCTCAGACAACGAAACACTTCGGCTAAGATAAGTTTCATTTTGTGTCTTCATATATATATTTATATATATATATATATGTATGTATGTGTGTGTGTGTACGCGTATGTACGTGTGTGTAATTCTTTATATATAATCATGCAGGGTAATGTTAGATCGATACACAGGCACTGTGCATCAACGTTGATTATATGTATATCATCTTGAAAGCGTTCATTTAGTAATCAATATCGATTTCTGTTTTCCATTAGCCTCGGTTGCTTCCTTTGTCGTTTACCTGATTGGATGGATTTCTTTTTGTTGCTACTGATTTGTACGATTTTTCTTCATGCTCTGTCCACCAGAAATGTCTCCTTGTTTGTTCTTTCAAACTGACTACAGATAGACTATTTTCTTCAGTATTTGTTTAACAGTGTAATATTATTTCATTCATGTTGTATATTTAGTGACCTTCACTGTGTACCATACGTTGCAAAGGAAGGAGACAATTTGACACACACATATATATATATATATATATATATATATATATATATTGAGTAGCTCTAACGCTCCAGGTTGGGTTAACTGCCTTGCTTTGAAAATCACAATTCCAATTCCTGCTCTTATCCTTTTACATAAATAACTATAGAAACTGAAAGTTCAATACATGGGTATTGCAAAATTGAACCGAATGAAAAATGAGTGAACAATAATTGAACATTGCTAAAAATGAACATGACATGATATACGTATATAGGAACAGCTAATCTAGAATTATCTAAACTTGACATAATATAAATGGTTCAATTCGGAGTTCCGTGGAGGTTACAGGAACGGACATGTATCTGAAGAAATCCGGAAGGCACAAAGGTTTAAACGTTATGAAAATAATAAAATAGATGAGGATAATAGTCGAATTTTTATAACGTAAATAATTTGAATTCCAGTATTATCTGGACTTGATGGATGTCTAATGATAACGCTCGAATATACACTGCAGTTTGAAAAGGATCTCTAGAATTAGCATAGGATAAGAAGACAGAATAGGGAAAAATGAAAAATAGATCTTAGAGTCATTGAAAAAAAGAATGGAATCTGATATCAAACTTATGCTTTGAGAAACTTATGCAATGAATGCTAAAAATATGTGCTGCAGTAATCAAGGCTAAAGGTGGATATTTTGATCACAACCAAATTTTATCATATTTCTTTTCTTTTTATCTTAATGAAATTGATATTAAAAACATCATGTCTCATATTTTTTAAAACATTTATAATTATTTTAAAAACATTTATAATTATTTTATCTCATTTAAATTACGAAACAACTACATTTGGGGACAACTTAGAAATTACCAGATCTGTAGTAAGCATATTGAAATCAGCTATCAAATAAAATTGCATTTATATATATATATATATATATATATATATATATATATATATATATATATAAGTGTGTGTGTGTGCACGCGCGTGCGTGTGTGTTTGTGTGTGTGTGTGTCTATATTTTCTGAGATGAGGTGTTATATACTATATTCACATTATTCGGACTATTGTCCTCATCTTTGTCTCCTTAGGGACACATGGAACAGTGGATAAAGGCGTTGGTTAGATCTAATGACAGGACCCAAACAGTGTGAGTTCAATACCGGATTAGTGCGGTGGAGAACTTGGAGAGGGGAATTAACAGGAGATAACTGAAAACTGACATCTATTACACATGGCACGTGGAACTAGAACAGTCAACCCCAGTGAGCGAAATAAAGGGTTCAGTTCGACATTCCAAACATCTGAAGAAGAGCCAGGAGTGTACAACGACAGAAACATTGTAATAAATATGGCGCCAAAGATGAGGGCAATAATGTAAATAGTATATATATATATATATATATATATATATATATATATATATATATATATATATGTGCGTGTGTGTGTGTATACACACACATATCTATATTCATACACGTTTCATTAAATAATATAGACAAATCTTATCTATTTATTTTATGTACATTTTTTCATAACATCTGATAAGTTTAACAACATTATCGTTGAACGAAGAAAGAAATTCACAATATTGATCCATATTTTTTAATACAATCTAAGCTTCCGGCTTATATAGACCATTATCAAAGATGTCAATTACAACATATTAAGTAATACACGGACATGACAGTGATATATATATATATATATATATATATATATATATATATATATATATATGGTAAACTTTTATAGTTACAGTGATGATTCAGATCCTATGGTCAAGAAAACAAGTTCTATAGATATTAGCATCAGCTAGTTTTTGCCGGACTCTTTCCTATAATTATATTTACACTGTCACGATCAAAATCGCTTGCGAGTTTTTCTGGTCAGCTAGACTTAGGTAAGACCAAAACGACACCTTCTATAGATATTTATGAAACTTAATTTAAATGGGAATATTTTGTTAGAAACAAAGAAAAGAATGTGGTACGGCTATATAATATTAATGTAATTCTATGACAGTGAATGCTATAAAATTTACTAACAAATACATAGAGACTCGAAACAACAGAGAGGTGATTCCAAGGAATGATGTTGAGACTACTATAGACGGAATTTTTAAGCAACGAGTATGATTTAAGGAAAACGCAAACAAAAAGAATGCTTACACTTAAACGTAGAAAGGGTCAGTGGAAATTCTGGGGCATATTATGAGTGAAATGGACTTGGAAAATTTCAGTGGTATAGTGAAAGTCAATGCGATACGACGCAGAAAAGAAGAAAATTAAACATGCTTCATATTGTCGGAGTTAGCTCTTCCTTAATTCTCAAATTCTTCACCAGAGGCCTCTTTCCCTATACTATAAATACTGGCTTCTTGCCTTTCTCTCCTCTTTCTTCATTTCAACGAACACCGCTACAATGTGAACTCATTAAAAGACGGCGTTTCCCATCTTTGGGGAAGACGCTATGAACATTACAAACATACACGTATATATATATATATATATATATATATATATATATATATATATATATATATTTTTGTTTGTTTGTCTTCTTATTTCATTTGGACTTAATTTAAGTCCGGCAATTTTCTTGTAGTTGGACCTTTTAATATTCTACCAAGATTAACACACGTGTTTCTTATACAACAACACGTAAATACACACACGGCCTTCTACACTATTCTCTAAGTTTTAATAGAAATATCTCGACAATCGTAATGGTCTCCTACACTAAGTTGTTAAGTCTATGACAACGCTGTGTATAAATATGTACGAAACTTACGTTAGTATTCCTCACTGCTACAATTGTCGTTACTGAGTGAGAATTGAAGTTACTGGAGAGTCATTATGGTCTACGAGACTAACTCACGAGTTTTACGACGACAATTTCGATACATATTTACGAAACATACTGTTGTCTTCCTCGCTATTGCTACGCTCAAGAGTGACAATTGAAGTTACTGAACAGCCATAATAGTCATGAACAAGGTCTAATTAATGCTCTTACATTGGTCTGGCACGAGGAAAATTGTGGAGCTTCAAGGGTTGTATTCGAGAAATTTGTAATTAATATTCCGTTTCCTCCATCTGCGTATAAATGGACGAAAAATATTACACGGTTTTGACGTATGAATCTCTGACAAATTAACCATATATATGTGTGTGTATGTGTGTGTGTTTGTGTGTGTGCGTGTATGTATGTATGTATATATATATATATATATATATATATATATATATATATATATATTACATTGATACACACACATACATATATACTCGAACACATTCATATATGTGTGTGTGTGTTGATGTAATAGGAAAACTGTTAGATTAATGACCCAAAGTTCATTAGTATTTCCGTGTTTTTAAAAAAGATGCTGTGCTCAATACAGAAGTAGATCTAAAATTATTATTTTTAAAAAATATGATTCCATCGCGACACAAAAATTATTGTTTCGAAATTTGACTTAAGTTCAATCTCTAGATCAAACTTAAAATAATTAAGAGTACAGTTTCATTCATAAACGATATATATATATATATATATATATATATATATATATATATATATATATATATATTTATATATATATATATATATTAATATATATATATGTGTGTGTGTGTATATAATACAGCAAAAATTTCTCAAATTGCTAAATTATGTGAGTATAGTCTACTAATATGCAAAAAAATTATACTTTTTAAATCATTAAAAGAAAAGTATAAAAAATGAGCAAAATAATAGAAATAGGAAACGATATATTACAAGATTTCTCAATACTAGTAATGGGATATCCCTTTGATATGGAGTCAGTATCGTTTACAATCGAGTACGTAAAAATATAGGTTTGGAAGCAATAAATACAAGAAAAACACATTGTGCTTTTGTTAAGCATTACCCCCCCAAGCTAAGCGGGAGTTACAGAAAGTGAGAGCAAGAGTAAATAGGTTATTTAAGGAAATGATATAAAGGAGGACGAGGATCAGGGCCAAGTTATTAGACGATGTCGATTGACATTACATTTGAATATTATAGCTATCATGGAAGTAAGGAGTAGGAAGGGACTTTCACTGGCGGTAAGTGCAGGAGAAGAAGCTGTTGGAGTAGAAGAGGTGGTTACATTTAACTATTTCGATAGTGAAAGGGTGGGACCGAGATGCCAACATCGTAGTACGCATAAATTCAACCAGTTGGGGTACCAGTGAAAGTAGCTCGTAAGCACAGTTGCCATGTAAATATTTGCAGAAAAGACAGATCAAGTTTGTGAGAAAGTGTCTGTAGACGAGGCGCGAGATCAGAACTTGTCAAATTGCATATCAATCTGTGGATGTTGTCGAGGACCTCAAGATGAACAGCGGGGCTCCAGACCCTATATGGCAACAGTATTCAATGCACAGACGAATGGTAGATTTATAGGATGGACCCAGGCGAGAAAAACCTTCCGTGACACCGAGAACAAAATTTCCTTGTCATAATCTATTGATTCAATTTAGTTGCTCTATCGCAGGTCAGTAGAAAGCGTGAGACCAAGAAGACACGGTCGTGTCGTGGACTTGGGCAGGCATCTGCTCGCTGATCTACGTGACAAAGCTGTGAACCAACGTTTCGCGAACGTAAACGTTAAAAAACATGATGTGAAAATGATTATATATATATATATATATATATATATATATATATATATATATATATATATATATATATTCTGGAATAGAGAGATACTATGACAAAGTGGATAAAGGATTTGTGTGACGCGTTTCGTCCCTTAGGACTTTATCCGATTGGGTTCATTTACGCTGTGCGACTACACAACCTCAAAAATTTTAAATAGATTTGTTCATGAAATGTCGTTTTTACTAAATTTCAAATTCTCAGCGTCTCTCGTTCGTGTGCATGTGTAGTTGAATTAACCTAAATATATCCATATATATATATATATATATATAAAACTCTCGATCTAGCGAAGCTATTTAAAAAAAAATAACTCGAAGAAACTAATTAATATTAATTTTTCTTCTTCTTTTATGTGCCGTGACCCTTCACGACGTAGGCAATCATGGCTCTCCACTTCTCCTTATCCCTTGTAGGTCTTAACGTGTTTTGTCCTTTTGCTACTTCTCCCAAACTCTGTTCCGTCATTCACTGATATAAGCCCGCTATGTATGTAACGCGTTCTTTTCCCTTATCTCTCTCTTTCCCTCTATCCGCTCTGTGAGTATCACATTCTCCAAACCTTCCTTGCTCTTTTCTTATCCAAGAAATTTCAGTTGCCTCTTCCTGATCTGAAGTATAAGCTTTCTCCTTGTTTGCATCTTCTCCAAAAACTCATCCAAAATATTGTTCTCACATATACATCCCACACCTTACGAAGGGTTTCATCTATAAAATATATATGTGTGTGTGTGTGTTTTTTAATTAGTCAGTGGAAATTGTCATGGCGCCATTTCTGACCTTAAGTCTCTGAGTGGGACTCGGAAGAAACATGTACACAACAGATATGAAAGGAAATATTAATAATGATAATAATATTGATAATAATAATAACAATAACAATATTAAAAAATGTTGTTGGGATTCTATAATTCTGCGTCTTCTTTCATTCCTTAGATTATTTTTAAAACTTACGTTACACTCTGTGATATTTTGCCTGTTTCCTGCCAACAAATTTAACTTGCTTGTCCTGTATTATAGCAAAACAAACAGAGTAAATTTCTGATGCTTTTTTAAAAAAATTCCAGAGTTACCCTGTCAGTCGTAGAATTTCGATAGCTTAAGGTAGTTGTTATTTTATTCACAATTACATCGAATTTTTCAGATGTTAATTTAAATCTCTGAGTGAGTTTTTTTTTTTCAACATATTGTCTATATTCGTTTCCCTCTGGGTTTGAACAAAAATATATCGTTATTACTTTTTTGGGGGTATTTCTTGGTTGGTATGTGAGAATCAAAGTTTTTTAGCAGTTTTTTTTAATACGGAACTTTGACTAATATTCGTTATTTTCCAAAGTAAACTGAACAGCTAGTTATAAACCTATGCATATAAAATCGTTCTCATGAGAGATTTTCTTCATGCTTTAATAATTTCAGGTAAAAATAGCCTATCGATAGGGGGCAGTGAATGCCCATAACAAGTATCACTTCTCTTTGCCTTTGAGATTATGATTAAGTAAAATTTATGAAATGTTTATTTTATATTGCCTTCAAGTAAGTGAAAGCAATACTACGGACAAGGGGTGAATTGGTGCATTATTAGAAGCAATAAGGCACCAAATTCTCAAAGGCAATATCGTTGGACATATATAGAAATGATACCAGTTCACGCTATTAATATTAATAATACACTTGTGGTTGCGCAGCGGAAACTGGATTAAATAGAAGAAATAAAAATATTTTTAGATCGATACTAGAGGCTGTGGTTAAAGCCAATGGTGATTTTATTGAAAAAAATTGCTCTGTAGTATTTCAATATATGTTTGTGTTATTTTGGTAAATATAGCTGTTAAAATGAGATGTCAGTTTTATTTTAATTTTTGCACAATTTAGACGATAATTTGTCCGCCGCACCCTATATATATATATATATATATATATATATATATATATATATATATATATATATATATAGTATGTAAAATAAATTAAGCTAAAAAAAAAAAACAAACATCAAACCACTCCTCCAAAAATAGATTACAGACAATGCATATATATATATATATATATAAAGATAGTGGAGGAAAAATCCATAATTCGCAGCCTGACGATTGCGTCTTGCATGAAACAGCCTGTGGCCTCTGAGTTTTGACTTCAATGGTCACCTTTACATTTATATTTACATATGTTCTATCTCTGATATTGAACACTTTATCCCATAAATATAGCACACCTTAAAACATATTTCTTCACAATGTTCTTCCACTCATACATATAAACATATATATATATATATATATATATATATATATTTATATATATATATATATATATATATATATATATATATATATATATATATATATATATAGATAGATAGATTTAAGTTTTGTGTGACTGCAAATGTAGTATCCGGGGATGCCAGTCTACTAGGCAATTTTCCTCTCCAGAATATATATATATATATATATATATATATATATATATATATATATATATCTTACTTATTATAAAACGCAGATTGTTTGTGTGTGTGTGTCTGTAACGTTTATATATTGGATCGAATTTCCTACATTTTTTAGCCGATTTCAACAAAACTGCACAGGACTACATAAAATTACCTTGTGGTGGTTCTAACGGCGCCGAAAATGGGAAAAACACAATTGTTTTTTAACTAAATCAATTTGAAAACACGATTAAGAAACATCGTGAGAATGAAAGGGGGACAAATCACCCACGAAAATGTAAACAAAAGAGCATAGCATGATGAAAAAAAAGCCGAACTTGAAGAAAACAAAATTTTATCGTCTAATGTTCATATTATTAAAGAGGAAAGATCAAAATATTTTTGGGGTATTTTTTTACATTTTTTAATCGTTCTTAGCACGTCTGAAATTTTCGTTAAAAATATTGTTTTTTTTGGTAAAAAAAAAAAGGACAGATAATCAATCATTTTCAACAATTTTTCGATTTGATAAAAAAGATTAAAATCTGACTTTGATATTCTTTTAAAAATCAATTATCATTTTTTCAAAACTGATTTTAATCAAAACAGAAATTATACTGTTTATTTAAAATATTTTGAACCAAGCTTAACTTAGCTTCTGCGCCGAAAAAATGTAATTTGAAAATAAAACAAAGCAGGTCATAACCTTTCGCGTCGCTTGACGATTGACGAAAGGCACATTCATGACGTTTAGATAACTTACGGGAGGATAATTCTTTATACGGTTAGAAGGATGTGAAATTATTTAAGTGAACAAATTATTTACCTCGTTACTTTTAAGGAAAACTTTCAGCGCTCTAATTTTTTATTTTTTATTTATTTATTTTTTTTTGTACTTAGCTTTCATTTTTACTTTTACGATGCTTTATGGAAAATATAAAGAAATTAAAAAATAAGATGTTAATAGTGAGATTAAATTTCATAAGAAAAAGGTATCTAATTAATGTAGGTACCTTTCTTATGAAATTTTATCAGAAGTGTTCATAAAATACTATAATTTTATGTACATTTATTACATTTTACTGTGTTATTTGTATTTCCATTCATTTTATTATTAACTTTGATATTTCATATATGGAAAAATGTCATAACTGAGATTAATATAAAAATAGGATCATATAAATTAAAGTTTAGCAGTAGTTAAATTTCATAAGATGATACTGTTACTTGTAGGTACCCTTCTCAGTTGAAATTGAAAACTCAAATTAACTTCTCCATACGTGTTTCGCAAAAGTAAAGGGTTTAACAGCGGAGAACAATGCTGAACTCAAATAATGCAGCTAAATTGTATTCTGGTTGGTCTTCCGTACTTGATAATTACTGTCCGACTATAAACACAAAAATTACATTTCTTAATTACCATGGCTAATCTGATTGGTCAAAATTATACAATTTTCAAAGCGCTAGACAATGAAAATCTCACACGGACATTTTGAAAGGTTGATGTTGCTTTTAACTAATGTTAAAATATTTTTAAAAATTCGATTTAAAAATTTTTAAAAAATCTTTTTAAAATTAAAGAAATAAGAAATAATTGTATTAAAAATTCAATTTTCATTGAAAAAAATTTTTGCTTTCAGAAAATATTGTCCATATTCATAAAAACAAACAAATCCAATATAAAATAGCATTTGAAACTAATATATTTGTTTTATTGAGATTTGTATGTTACAATACACAGCTGATTTTCAGGTACGTTGGCCAAAAAAAAAAACATGATTTGCATTCTTCAAAGCCTTGTGCTTTTAACTATTGTAATCACTAAAACCGATGGTCTCGAATTTCTAGAGTTTTTCACAAAATTAGTTATGGGGGTGTTAATAAATATAAAAAAAAAATATTTCTGCCATGACTTTAATAAAAAATAAAACATATTTATAATAATTTCGATCATCTGTGAATAGTTTCTGAAAGTTTCATTAACATCTGACAATTATTTTTATTTATGCAAGATTTTCCAAATTAATGTGTGTAAATACAAAAAAAAACGCGCTAAAAATTATCTATGTTATTTACTACCAAAGAGAAACAAGGTTTTTTCAATCAAAATTTAGAATATTCTAAAAAGATGGAAAATTTTTTAAAAATAATTAAAAAAAATTTAGTCTATCCTCTTCATAAAAACATGAGCATTTTGACGATAAAATTTTGTTTTCATAAACTTTGACGTCTTTTTCATCAAACTATGCTCTATGTTTTAGCGATTCCGTGGAGTGACTTAGGTTAAAAAACCCAGGTTGTTTGTTTGTGTGTGTGTGTGTGTGTGTGTGTGTGTGTGTGTGTGTGTGTGTGTGTGTGTGTGTGTTCCTTTATATATGGGATCGGATTTCTTACATTTTTCAGCCGATAAAACAAACATCCACTTTTTTGGGGGGGGGCAGGTAGTATTTTTTATTGTCTTGCACACTTTTTTCTTTATTTATACATTCAGAATGCTTTAAAAATTCCATTTACAAGACAATTGTTTATAATAAAAAAAATTCTAATTCTATTCAATCGGGGGACTCATCATCACGATTGAAAACAATGTTTTTGTTTGAGTTTGGGTTTGACCAATTCGTAAAAAAAAACAAAAAACTAAGACATGCGTGTCCGTCAACCTAAACAAAAATCTAACGATCTCTACTGATTGTACGAATCGAAAAATCGGATTCTTTATCTTTAGGGAAAGATAATTCCACGTACTTTAGGGCCGTTTTTACAATTCCCTTTGCAATTTGTTACAAGGCAGATCAATAAGGCATTGGTTCTATTTGAAAATCCAATATTTAAAAGAAAGTATTAAGAAATAAATTAAAAATTCCGTCGTAAGAAATCTGACAGACAAAAAACAACAATATTTCGAAGATGATAATTATTAAGGAAAGAACACGGTACTTGTAATAAATTAATAAACCCAAACAAAGTTAATATTTTTTGTATTAGAAACAACGAGTGGAAAATATATTCAAATCAGAATTCTAATTATGAGTCACCACAAGCAAAATATGCATTTTTTTTTACTGTATTAAATAAGTAAAAATCATAAATTGTAAAAGATTACAGAGAAAGGCTACCTACATTTTTCAACCGATTTCAACGAAACTTTTTTTTGGCAGGTAGTGTTTCTTATTGTCTTGCACATTTTTTTTCCTTATTTTTACATTCAGAATGCTTTAAAAATCCTATTTACAAGACAATTGTTTATAATAAAATTCTATTCACCAATCATAACGATTTTAAACAATGTTTTTGTTTGAATTTGGGTTTGACCAATTCGCAAAAAAAAAAACAAACTAATTAAGACATGCGTGTCCGTCAACCTTAAACAATTATCTTTGTCAATTTTATTTTTCAGTCTTTATGATGGTCGATACTTGATCTATCTCTTACTGTTACATTCCCGGGCAACGTTGGGCTCTACTAGTATATATATATATATATATATATATATATATATATATATATATATGCCTCTAAGTCGGGCACCACGAGGCGATGTAATAGCTAGCAAACTTGTCTTTCTAGATCAATAATGACTGTGTAGTGCGTTCGATCATCATTGGGTGCCGCCCCCAATTTAGGCCTTGTACCACATCTAAGGTACGCTTAGAAAATCGCTATATATCTATGTCTGCCATTCGTCTATGCGTATATTATTGCTGCCACATATGTTCTGGTGCCCCTGCTATTTACCTTGAGCAATTTCTCTGGTCCTGATCTCGGGGGTTGGCTTCAGTCACATCCCCACCGCCGTAAGTCTGCCTCCATTTGCCTTTTTCTATAAATTATTTCGTGGTAATTGTTATGATGATCTCTTCTCTATAGTACCTAAACGTTTTTAATTTAATTGAATTAATAGGCTAGGCGTCGAAATTTACAGTTGAGCTGATTAGATGTAGTCGTAAGTTCCACAATATTTACATTATTCGGACTATTGTCCTCATCTTTGTCGCCATATTTATTACAACGTTTCTGCCGTTGTACGTTTCTGCCTTCTTCAGGTGGTTGGAATGTCGAACTATACCCTTTATTTCTCTCACTATGGTAGACTGTTCTAGTTCCACTTGCCATGTTTAATGGGTATCAGTTATCAGTTATCTCCTGTTAATTCACCTCTCCAAGTACTCCACGGCCTTAACCGGGTATTGAACTCACACTCTTTGTTAACACTTGCTTTTCTCTCTCATTTCGCTTGTAGAACGCCGTTCTGCCTCATGCTCTCAAGCCAACTTTAATTTCCAAAAACTTAAATGCAATTTTAATCGTTATCTGATTACATTTTTTTTCTTCTCACTCATTATTATCTCTTTTCCTAATTCTTCCACACCCAGTAAACCCTTATGTCTTAGTCGCTTTACTGCCTTGCTTGGGGTAAAATCGATTAAAAAAGAAAGAAAAGAAAGAAAGATAAATCTAGGAAGTCTTTAAAAGTAGTATTTCACTGATACAGAAGTTAGACATACGAGAGTGTTATCGCTTCACCGATCTTCGATTTTTCTTTCTTTCCTTCTTTCTTTCTTTCTTTCTTTATCTATTTATTTTTCCCTTCCTTTCAGCCAATACAAACAGCGCCTTTAATATTTCCATTCTTCAGTCTATCTTCCCTATCCAACAGGATTGGTCCATTCTTTATCTCGGGTAATGATAGGGCGTAACGTACGTGTTTACTATCTCAGAAACTAAGAATAAATTTAAGGAAGATGTGTATATCTTTATGACTAGCTCTATAATTGCGTTAAGTGTATATATGTCAGTATATATGCTATGTTATATTTCATGCATATACAGTGTGACCCGGATATAAGAGAGACCCGGATATAAGAGAAACCCGGATATAAGAGAAACCCGGATATAAGAGAGATTTTCTCTGGTCCCAAATTAGAGCCTGTGTTAATGTATATAAAATAGACCAAACCCGGATATAAGAGAAACCCGGATATAAGAGACTTCTTCTCCGGTCCCGACAACTCTCTTATATCCGGGTTACACTGTACCTACAATTTGGATATATTCTGTAGTTATATAGGAGGCTATAACCAAAAGTATTTTTATCGATATATTTATAACAAAGTTGACTGGAAAGCAAGAAGCTGGGAAAGAATTCCCGAGATGAGAAATGCGATAGAAGAAACTGCTAACTCACGGTTACATGCAGCCATTTCAACTGTAAAATGATGAGACCTTACTGCCAATCTCCTCTTTCTTTTTATGTGACATGTCCTTTCAGGGCGTAGGTGATCATGGATCACCACATCCCTCTATTCCTCGCAGCTCTTAACAGGTTCCTTCATTCTGCTACCTCCCCCCCCAGACCACGTCCTGTCAACAACTTGATTAAGCCCGCTAGATATGTCACGTGTTGTTTTCCCTTGTCTCTCTTTCCCTCTGTTCGATCCTTCCTCATTATGTATCCCAGAAACATCAGCTGCCTCTTCTTGATGTTAAGTATAAGCCTCCGCGTCGTTTGCATCCTTTCTAAGATTTCATCGTTGCTCACACGTTCGGTCCATATTATCCTTAGCATCCTTCTGTAGAACCACATCTCTGTCATCTCGAGTCTCTTCTTCATATTTGAGGAAATCGCCCAACATTCACTGCCGTAAAGAAGGACAGATATCACGTAACAATTCAGTATTCTTTTCTTTTTACCAAAGAAATCCTCCTTTCCCGCGATGCTCTACCCAGCTTTTGAAACGCGACCATAGCCATCCCAATACGCCTACATATTAGGATTTCTTTCTTTTTATGTGTCATGTCCTTTCAGGACGTAGGCGATCATATCTCTCCACCTCCCTCTATCCCTTGCTCTCAGCAAGTTCCTTCCATCTGTCACCTCCCAAAGACCACGTTCTGTCAACCACTTGATTAAGCCCGCTAGGTATGTCATGTGTTGTTTTCTCTTGTCTCTCTGTGCCTCTATTCGTCTCCGATTATGCATTGGGATACTGTGTTTAAATTCATGAAATCAAGATCCCATGAAAGATTTTTCCCTAAAATAATTGCCAAGAATGTATTTATATAAACGGCACACGGGAAATTCATTGGGAAAGTGACTGAAGGTTTGAGTCCAGGTCAGGACTAATAATATTTCAGATTCTTTTTTGATTTTATCCTGAATCTCTAAATATATCGCAGAAGACCCACACCACATGTAGCAGCATTATTCAAAGACTGTCGAATGATATACTTATAAATGATATACTTATAAATGTATAAAAAAATGGTATATTTATAAATGGTATACTTATAAATGGTATACTTATAAATATGTAAGATTGATTCTGGTGGGAAAAATTGTCTTGTACGTCACTGTGAACCAGGTTTCCTAGCTTCACACTTAGAAATTGTTATAGATTCATCAGTATCCTTCTATATTTCTGAAATGAGGTATTATGCACATTATTCGGACTATTGTCCTCATCTTTGTCGCCATATTTATTACAAAGTTTCAGCCCTTCAGTATCTGTCTATATTTCTGAGATGAGGTATTATGTACATTATTTACATTATTCGGACCATTTGTCCTCATCTTTGTCACCATATTTATTACAACGTTTCGGCCCTTCAGTATCTGTCGATATTTCTGAGATGAGGTATTATGTACACTATTTACATTATTCGGACTATTTACAAGGACACATGGCACAGTGGTTAAAGGCGTTAGTTAGATCCAGTGACAGGACCCAAAGAGTATGAGTTCAATACCCGGTTAAGGCAGCGGAGAACTTTCAGAGGGAAATTAACAGGAGATAACTGATAAATGGCATCCATTAAACATGGCACGTGGAACTAGAACAGTCTACCCCAGTGAACAAAATAAAGGGTTAAGTTCGACATTACAACCATCTGAAGATGGCCAGAGCCTACAACGTCCGAAACGTTATAATAAATATGGCGACAAAGATGAGGACAATAGTCCGAATAATGTAAATAATGCTATAGATTCAATATACACTTCCTGCTTTATGTCAATTGAAAACGTTAATCCGAGAAGGAGAAATGCTGAGGGAATGTAAAAATGATTCTCGCAGAAGATTAAAAGGGATAAATTAAAAAAATCACTTCTTATCCACATTTAACAAAACATTTCATGACATTTTTTTATATCAGTTGCCAAATGAACCTCATGGAACATATCGAACTTATTAATAAAACAGTAGGTAATATTAGGATTTTTTTCCGACATCTATTTATAAACAGATATAAAAATATCATTCGGTTTTTAAAATATCTACATTTCCTTTTTCAGGCCAAAATATATGACAATAGATTCTTTTTAAAATGAAAGCAAACGGCTACATCAAAAACTTCACTTTTAATATCAACAAATACTTAAATAACTAACCAAATTAAAATAAAATAATAAATAACCATTTTGTTAAGAAAAAGACAATATGTGTAAAGGTAAAAGACAATACTAATTTAAGAGCTCATCTCAACCAAGTTAACAACGTTGAACCCAGAACAGTCTCCACTTTTGAAATTGAAACTAACTACACGCTTCATTTCCTAGATATCATTGAGAGCATTAAAAATCTGCAACCCCCACCCCCTAAATAAGAAACATACATAGAAAACACATTCGAAAACCTGCAAAAACCATATCATTTCATCCACAACGCAAAAAGAAAGGCATATAAATTAGGAAATAGAAACAAAAATAATAACATAATTCGTCATAATAAATTATATGAAAACAGATGCATAGTACAACTGACCACCTCCGTCACGCCCACTATCCAGAACAATCTATCCCATCTAAATAATCTTAAAATAATTAGAAACACTTCCAGAACCATTTTGGATATATTTATATCCTCAAACACTGATAGTAATAATATTTCTAAAGCGGGCATTTATAAAATAAAACTGTTACTCAAGCAGAAATCTAAAAAAAAAAAGAAGTAACGCATCTATAAGCAAAAAAGAGACTTCACAAAAAGAACTTAACTAATGCACTAGTCATACATAGAAATAAATTCAACCAAAATTTTGATTTTAAAAATACTACACTCATAAAAAAGAAAACAACTCACTCAGAAGGAAAATCCTTGATAGTGCCGCCATTGAATATTATCCAAATATCAATCTACGCCATGGCTTTTTCCCAATATCTCCTTTTCTAACAGAATTACTAATCTTTCAAGCCAACGTACACAACTATTTCAAGAAATCAAAAGAAAATGTTTAAATCCGCCAACACAAAAATAAAAACATTATTTCTACACGTGATAGTAATTGACGTAATTTTCAGTTGACGATATGAATACAATAGGGTTTATTAAATGTGTTCTAATTGCCAAAGGCATTCTGTTTGTTGTTAATAGTTACTTTGTTTTAATAAATTCATTTCGTTTTTGCCGTTGAAAAGTCCACATTTACCAAACGCATCGGCAAGTAATACACTTTAATGGTTAGCAAGCTTGTCTCGCTAGAACAATTACGAGTGAGTAGTAAGTTCGATTCTCATTGGGTGCGCACTGCTTTCGGCCTTGTGCCATATCTAAGCTACGCTTGGAAAATCACTGTACACACACACACACACACACACATATATATATATATATATATATATATATATATATATATATGGGGGTGTTCCTTGCGATTCTACTATTCCTCCATTTTTTTTAAGGAAATTTCTTCTGCCCATAAATCTCCGTATATTTCATGGTTGAAATAGCGTTCAGATAAACGCACCTTTGCAGGCAACAGACAAATGCTATTCTATGTCGCAAACCCCACTGACAATCAATTCCCCAAAGGTTTATAATTTTACGGGATTCTAGTTGGTATTTTTTTTAATTCTCTCTGTTTGTTAGATTTGTAAAATGCTGTATACTCTTTAGTTACGCTGCACAAAAAAGGAAGAATAAAAAAAAAGTCTAACTGCTGGGTGATAGTTGTTAAGGAAAACGTGTAAAACAAAAATGAACGCATCTTGGCACGAAGCTTTCAGTATTATCTGAATTGAAAACGGATTCATGCCATAAAACACGCATTAAATGACGTTGTACATGAGTCTTCAAACAAATATCGTTTTGATCGTCAAACAGAAAGAAGTACAAACTAGCCTCTGATCAATGTAGCGTTTAAAGATCATAAAATATCGCTGTTTTGCTTCTTTGCTTCTTGCTTATCGGGCGGTAAATAATGGATCGTGCGTCCGGTGTCGATGAAACAGTTCAGATTCGATAGTGCAGGTTTATTTCCCTCTGCGCATATGTAAAAGAAATCGAGAAGATTAGTAATTTTATTGATTATCCCATCCCAATGAACATAAGGCTAGTTCAAGAAGGTTTGCTTTAGGTTTTACGGCCTATAATTAATTTTAACACAAGCCTAAAAACACTTGCGTATTGTGGAGATGTTTGTGTTGTTTTATGATCTATCACGGTGTATATATATATATATATATATATATATATATATATATATATATATTACGATAAACGTGCAATCAATTTACAAATACATGAATTATTCACACAAAAACTAATGCAAAGGTTAATGATTTAAATGGCGAGACATCCATCATCGCAAACAATTCAAATAATATACAAAAACCTCCGAATCCGTTATGAATGAAATGATCCTTGTTTATATAAATTTCTGCCGTATTAGTTCTTATTTTTACTACAAGCTTTCGTCTGTTCCTACAGACATCTTCAGGTATAGAATAGATGTTGTTCTTGTTTTTTCTCTTAGTAATAAGAGGACAACGAAAATATATGTATTGTTGTATCCAAAAATGCTATTGAAAATGAGTTATTGTTTTGAGTGCGCAGAAGCAACGCTGAGTTTGATTTTAAATTTTTAAAGGTTGTGCGTTCATATAAAATATGGTGATGAACAATTTTTTTACTGGTAAATTTTCTGTCAAAGTGGCATGAACTATATTGTTCAATAATTACAGTAATGTCGCACTTATTATCCAAAAGTCGCACTTGGATCAGTTATTTAAATTACGATAAACGTGCAATTAATTTACAAATACATGAATTATTCACACAAAAAACTAATGCAAAGGTTAATGATTTAAATGGCGAGACATCCATCATCGCAAACAATTCAAATAATATACAAACCCTCCGAATCCGTTGTGAATGAAATGATCCTTGTTTATATAAATTTCTGCCGTATTAGTTCTTATTTTTACTACAAGCTTTCGTCTGTTCCTACAGACATCTTCAGGTATAGAATAGATGTTGTTCTTGTTTTTTCTCTTAGTAATAAAAGGACAACGAAAACAATAACTCCAAAAACAATAACTCATTTTCAATAGCATTTTTGGATACAAAAATACATATATTTTCGTAGATTCAAGGAATTTTCATAATTTTCGCTATATATTTAAATATACATTTATAAATGTCTGACCAAATCGGCGTTTATTATACTTAAATAATGTTACCATGATATTGAACAATTTATAATTTATATGCACCGCAAAACGCATCTTCCAAAATATTGAAAAACGATTTTTAAAAAGTCCTTAACAAAGATGTCCGGTTGGTCTCAAACAGAGAAATATTAGTCTAAACTTAGGACAATGTGAGTACATATAGATTATTATTAAAATAAAACACATTTCTAGTATGTTACACCAAATTATTATACAGAACTCACTTCAACGGAAGATTCAGAATTCTAAAAGACATTAATAATCGAATCCTTTTCCTTGAGATTCTTGTAAATGCAATTAATTATAATATTATTATTGATAATATAAATCAACACCCAAGCAAACCTTCGTGTATTTTAATTATAATATCGAGTGAACACCATAACTTTGGAGGTAAGTCATGTCTACTCAGGCTATTTTTCTTGCCAGAATCTATCATACCTATTTCAGAGTCTACCATTCGTCCTTGCATTGAAAATTGATGCGACATTTGGGTTAGGGTTTCTGGCATTTATTTAGAGATTCTTGATGAAGTACAAAGAAGAATCTGCAGTTTTATTTCTCCTGATCCGGCATCTCTGATTCAGTTATTTTCCCTCCGCCAAGACGCAACGTCCCTGTGCATTTTCTATAAATACTTTCATGGCAATTGTTCCGATGAGCTTTCCTCTATGACATGTATATATTTTTTTTTTAATTTAAGCGCACTTCCTGATTGGTTCATGGTCTCAGCATCCTACATTTGAAATGTCTAGATGTTTACAGTTTCTTCTATCGCACCTCTCGGGAAAATTCTTCAGGTTTCTTGCTTTCAAGTCAAATTTGGTCTTTAAAAATGTAAATGCAATGTCAATCGTTATTTACAGCCTTCTTAATTGTTCTTCTGTTCTTATATTCTCTCGTCAATAAAATTTTGTTTCTCATATTCTCTCCCGTTAAAATATATATCAGACATAAAATGGATATTACAAAAGCAAGATTAACCATGCTAAAATGATCGCTTCTTCGGATACATTCTTTTACATGCATATGTACGTATATGTGTGTCTTTTGTATGTGTGTGTGTGTGCCTGTGTATAGATAGATAAACTTATATATAGATGCCACATCGGTTTTATTAATCTTTTACTGAGATCTTAATTACACCTGGTGCCATTTGTCTATATTCGGAAGGATAATGATCGAAACTGCCTTCTAATCGCAGTGGAGCAAGAAGCTAAATTAACGAAACCTGGTTCTAATCCCGTAACAAAGTAGAGCAGAAGTACTGGCAGGGGCGTGAAGAGACCCCATATAATATATGTATACTGATTGATCCCCATCCACTTGAAACTGAACGTGTAATTTCACACAATTTTTAATGCTGTCCTAAATATTGTTTCCTGTTTGACAAATAATGATGTTAATTCAGACGAAACAATGAATACACAAGAAGTTTCCTTCTGTATATGATATTTGCATTTCAAAGCTTAATATAGGTCTTATCCTCTTCTTCATAACCTGTATTTTGATCACGTGCCGTTTTTTTTTCTGTTGTACATGTGCAGTTCATTTATTTGATAACAACTGGTGTGTGAAATCGGAGAACCGAATTCAAATTCTAGTCGAGGTTATTGCATTCACTTCCCTGTAAATACTCTCTGTCCATCTTTGTATTAAATAATAGGACAGACTGTAATTGAAATATCATTTCTATCTCCAAAAAGTTATTAATGCCATATTCTCTTGAAAAACATATTTTTTACAATCCAAGAAAAAAATGTGAAAAGAGTTTTATAAGCCAAAAAGGATTGATAAATCGTAAAAACAGCATCTCTGCTGAAATAGTTGTCATGTGAAAACCGTAAATTGTTGGAAGGTTAAAGTAAAAACCTGGGAAAGGAAATGTGTTTCGTGCGGTAAATTTCATATGTGATTCACCCTCCTATTCTATGTGCAAATTATGTAAGTTTTGTTTAAACCCAGCTTAATAAATAAGTAGATCTTAAGCTTTATTCTCACTGTATTTCCTGCTTCTGATTGAGAGGTAACATAAAGTGTTTGTCTCAATATTTCAGGATCTTCAATAAGTTTATTTATTGTCAACTATTCATTTAATATGCTTTTTTGATTTACGGCATAACAAGTTAATGGATTATTTAATGCCGACAAGATTTGTAGGGTAGGTTCGTATGTACAGAATATATATCTTTTGTAAGAAATCAATTTATAGATCAGGTTTCATTGACGTTCTTGTAAATCGGGTTTTTGTCGAGTGTCAAATATATTGCTGGTAATATCGTGACTTTTTAATGTATTGCTGGTAAATTTTTTTTCCAAAAATGTGTTGTTGATATTTTTACTATAAAAATGTATTTTTATATTTTCATACTGTTTTGGCCCCAATTTGGGTGTTAGCTTTTTGCCCCAAGTTGGGACCCTAGGGTGGACATGGAAATAACGGCAATTAAAAGATGGCTCCACACCCATCAAATGCTCCCGATCAGATGGCCTTACTTCCGGATATAATTTCTTGTCATACCCAGGACGAACTCATTAATCGATGGCTATATAATTATTCTATCTCATCACCTCTGTTTCTTTTTCCCGCTACATTTAGTCCTGGTGCCTTACCACTAATATAGCGAGGTTCTCCCTATATCTTTTGCAGCTGTAGTACAAGTCAGCGCTTTAGGTCTTCCTGTCGAAAATAGCCACAGTCTCATCTTGCTAATATTTGCTGATGTAGTTTCTCAATCAAGTAATTTTACGTTTCACGAGAAGGAGTTGATAAATACATGCCATCCATTTTACGATTCACTTTCCTAGAGTGTTTATATCCAATGCTAGATGATACTACTCTTAATCCCTCGCCTGATGAATTCAGCGGTAATTTGAACTTGTCGCATAAATCCCATTTTCAAGCATATCCAGTAGCTGTTTTTTTTTTTTTTTTATATGTAGAAATAGTTTCAATCATGTAATGCGGAGGTTATCGAAGCATGAAAGTAAATTGGTTACTTTTCTAAAACTGGTTACTTTCACTTTTTCTATCTGAGAGTGATCTCTGATGAGCTGCATCATATAATTCTGGACTGTTTCTAAGTGATCTGAATTTATTTTTTATTCCATGCCACACAATATAATTGATAGAATAAATGGAAGCATGTCTACATGGAATGATTATCTTCGATTTATAATATTCCCCGTTTATCGATGGTCGAAGTCACTTCTGGATTCACTCTTTTCTTTTAACTATAATTAAAAATAATATATTCAAATATAATGTCAATCGTCATATTCTGTGTCGTAGATTCATTATCAATTATTCTTTCTCGCTAAGCTAAATCTTATTTTCTAAATTTCCGTAAACCATTTTTCCTCGGCTTTAATTATTGTCTTGCTTGGTTTGGTTTGGTTTGTTTTGTTTTAGGGCATATCAACCTCAATGGGTTATTTAATGCCGGTAAAATATTTATTGCTAGTAGTATGTTTTTCTTCAAAATTATTCCTGGGAATATTTTTCCTTGAAGAAATCTATAACTGGTCATATTTTTTTTTAAAGAATGTATAACTGTTTGTATTGCCGATATTTTTTAAAGTATTGCTGATAATATTTTTTCCTTCAAAAATTATTGCTGGTAATAATTATTTTATTACAAATATTTCTAGAATTAAAACCTATTTTGACACAAGTTGGGGTGTTAACTATTTGCCCATAGCAAACATGTGCTACCACACCGGTTCAGGGTGGACCTGGGTACACCAGCACTCAAGAGGTGGTCCCACGCGCCTGAAATCCTCCTGATCAGACGCCTTGCTGTTGGACGTAGTTTATCGTCTTCCCCAGGACGTGGATGTAGTTTATCGTCATATCCAGGACGATGTCTTGCTTGGGGTGAAAAGATTAAAAAGGAAAATGTAAAAGCAGCCCGCTCATTCGTTGCTGTATTTGGTCTTTCCTTCAATAGACCTTGTGATTAATATATAAAAAAATGTTACTGTGTCTATTTCTTGTTTTAATTTGAATGTTACGTTGTAGTGGTGCTTTTTGTCATAATAGAGAAACATTTGCAGTGATGTTTTATTTAAGGGCTGTTTCTTTTGGATAATGGTTAAAAGATCATTCGACCCAGTTTAGATCGCATAGATGACATACTGTTAACTGATGTTCCATAATTATCGCAAAATATGTTTCCAAGTTCACTAGTGTTATACCGGAACATACCTATTCTATTGTTAATAGACTCTCCCACATATAAGTAGTAGTAGTAGTAGTAGTAGTAGTAGCAGTCGCCAGTGGGCTGAGTGAGCTCAGTGAGTCAGTCGATGTCGGACATTAAAGTATCAACCACCACAACTAGATTGCTGCGTCATTAACTATTGTTTCAAGTTCCTAACGTTTTGTACGTCGAACCCGTTTAAGACCGACTAAGTGAAATACAAGCCTCCAGTGTGAAAACTACTCTACAACATTATGATTTGTTGTTCACTAATTATTTTTTTTTATGTCTTATCCAACTTTGTGGGTTATTTAAAACCGAAACATATTTTGGAGCATCTGAACAATTTGAGAATGTATATTGCATTAACTGTTTTTGGAGGAGAATAATGATATATCCAGAGAAAATTGTACTGTTTATCCCATATCTGGGGAGAAGATAGAGTCCTACTTTCATCAAGGCCATTTGTGGCTGAGTGGATGCAAAGAATCTGACTGGAATTTGAACACTTCTCTTCTATTTCTAATTCCTACTCGCTATCCATTACATGCACGTTAAATTGATGTTTAAAAATACTGAGTAATTTTTCAGATCTGTTCCCTTTTGTGTCATGTTTGCGGTTCAAACTGATTAGTTTTATATGAAACTTGCAATAACATTTACTACTGGAAACGTCAAATTATACGTATTTTATTATTTCGCGATGTGAAATGCTGTATAATGAATGAATAGAAATAAGAAAAATGGCGAAGAAGCCAAAGAAAACGAGATGGAACGAACATCCAATAATCTTCACGATGATTCAAGCTAGGAAAAGTGG
>CAHIKZ030005627.1:3617500-3700000 GCA_903632075.3 Acanthosepion pharaonis
TCTCTAATGACTTTTGGCGCGTCAATACATATGAACACACCACGCTGTACATTACAGTATATATATATATATATATATATATATATATATATATATATATATATATATATATATATTAATGTACTGACACCTCATTCTTATTTATTATTCATAGGTACATGGAATAAGATTGTCTTCATATTTAAGCATACTTTATTATGCCAAAGGCTAAAATACTCTTGAATAGTAGAATAAAGCAAAAGCAATTAGAATAAAATAGCCACAGAGTAGACAAGACAGGAAGGCATATATTAAAAAATCAATCTACTGCGCAGATAAATCTTTCATATATATATATATATATATATATATATATATATATATATATATATATATATATATATCGAGAGATATAGAGAGAGAAAGAAAGAGGGTGATACAGTGTAATAGAAAGTGACATAGAGAGATACACCGACTTGCTAAACGAGAAGATGAATTTAGAAAGCCACTCATAAAGTTTTTGCATTAAATTTCAGTAAATTTATAAAAGAAATGTAATTGCAAATGTTTTCTTTTTTTATAATTTTTGGGCTGTGATCACGTACAAACACACATACACGCAGTCATAAACACACTAACACAAACAATCACATGCATGCATGTGTGTGTGTGTGTGTAAAATCCTTGTCAAATGAAGTCCTAACGGATAAAATGTCATAATAAAGAGAAAACAACGTTCCCGTTCCGGTTTCAGTGTGCCTGGATCTTCACAATTAAATATCTTCGAGTACAACTCAAAATAAATGTTAAAATGTATATAAAATATAAAGATATCTCGAATTAGGATGTTTTCTAAGCCTCAAACAAAAAGCACCTTCACAGTTCGTTGCATTCATATTCGCACAAAGGTCATTGGGTACTGTATGATGCCATCTGTTTCTCATCGTCTATTGGCATCTCTTGGGCTACTCTGAACTTACAACCGATTGGGCGTAGGGTAAGCAACTATACCCTCTATCTACTACAGAATCTGCAATTTCACTTCTAGCGGAGTATGTTTGTGATATTATTCTCCAAAGGGTAGCAGCATTAAGAGGATAACAAAGGCATGCAATTATTACTATCACAAAAATGTTAATGAGGTTTCAAATTCGAAAGAAAAACGGTTCTGATTATCATTTACAAAGATCTCTCTTTGGACCTCCATGACTTTTAGCACTTATTGGGTCTTAATCTTAAAATATGATCTGTCGGTAAATATGCTGGAAAAATGTACGGTTGCCTGTGTCAATCGAGTGATTCATGCTATTTGAAAACTTTACATAAGCCAGATCAAGACGAAAATGCTTACTTCTGACATATATGGTGATTCTTTACAGAATCGTTAAGCTCCAAAAGCGTCACCCCGCCATTGTGGGTGATGAATAATTTTCCGCTTTACAATCATTTAGCCCCCGGAAACGAAACATTGGAAGCTTGTCACTGCTCTATCGATCTTTCCATGTAAATTGATCAGATGGTCACCATTCTTTAGTTCCACAAGTTCTAACATTCATAGCTAAGACCCGAAAATCCAGGCAAATTCTATAGAACGAGCCTCAATCTTTGTTTATTTCATTGGTGAGATGTAAGTTCCTCTTGAGCAGCTTCTTCCCACGAACCATTTCATTAGGTAACCGATTCCCCAATCAATAGAATCTTAACCTTTTCAAAAGTAAACTGTTAACTTTCTCACATATATCCAGAAAATGTGCCTCTTGCCTGTTACTCTGTAACCTTCTACCTTGAGTGGCTCTTGGGCATTATTGTAATAAATTAAATAATCAGCCATTTAACAAGTATTTTTTTCACATAATAAAATTCTTTCAGTATTTGTGATTCTATTTTTTTCTTTTCTAATTAAATCAAAAATAAAAACATACAGAATATTTTTAATTTTGTATATTAAACAAAAGTCTTTTAAATCTGAATATTGGTCTTGTTACTTTAATAATATACTTTTAATATTACAATATGTATAAATATCAGTTTAGATGGGATAACAAATCATCAGAAAACTACTATTTTCTTTTACAACTGTTCAGCCAATACAAGGCCACAGAGCGACTCAAGTTAGAGGATTACAGTATAAAATTATATTAGCGAATGAATGATCAAGCCGTATATTACTGAAGAAGACCTTAGAAGGGATCGGAAACCCAACCCTAAAAATGAAACACAAGATAAACCTCTGCTCCTGTTCAAAAGACTTGGAAGTTGTATGAACCTAATGATAGGTAAACATATCTACGCCTACTACTTTTATAGACACAAAGTGTAAAATTGGTATACGCTGAAAAATGAGAATATACTCGAAGTAGTATTTACTACTCCACTCTATATGTAAAATCACTAATGAACTCTACGATGAAAAATTCTTGAATGAATTCTTGAAAGTTTTCACACATTCAGGCTTTACTATTAAATCTTATTCACGGACCCTCATCATATTACTCATAGGCCCTTATCATCTTATTATTTTTAAACTATTCAAATTACAACAAAAATGGGATATTTCTCAAACATATGGAATAGAACAATTCAATCTTTCTTTTTCAGTGTTGATAGAATTCACAATAATTTACACGGTTTTGAAGGTGATAAAATTTTCTATGCAACAGATTTTCTCCCACGCCCAAGCATCTGGCTACTCTTTCGCTATTTCCATGGCAAATGTTCAGAGCTCTACTCTTAAGTTCCAGCAGTTCAGAATTTTATAGCTAGGATTCACCATGTCATATTCAAGGAGTCGAATCACACTCATGTCCTCCTTATTCCGGAGGAGAAAGATTATAAGAAGAAAGATTCATTTAGATTTCTTTCCAAGAGCTCTTACTTCGGGAAACAGACTTCCGCATAAATGCGCGCCAAAACACAAATGATATTAATTTCTTCAAGTCAGGGGTCAATCTTTGTCTATCCTCCTTATCCTCATAATCTTCACTTCATTCGGCCTGCGCTTATTTTTATATGACACCCCTTGTGTAGTTAGCTTCAATCTCGCATGGTTTTGAAGCCTAGTATTACGTAAACTTTATTAAAAGAAAAACTGTTACACTCGACCGACTTTGAAACGCACATGCCTCTTAATCATTAGATCAAAGTGATTTTAGAAATCCTTCAGGCTTCTTGATAGTAGCTTTGCCGGACACCACGTAAAATGTGATACCGGCACGATACTCAAACAGGGTTGGTATCCTAATGTGGAAATGTCATTTCAATGTAACCTTAGAAAGCATCGCCTACTAACTGAACATAAATAGATATCACAAAGCTTACAGACAGACTGTTGATGAGAGATATGTGCACACATTCCCCATGAAGCGTACAATCACAGTAAGCATCAATCAATTATGTGCCATGCGTGATACAGGCTTAGGCGATCATGTATCTTTCGATGCATGATTGAGGTAGATTTTTTACGCGGTAGAACAGTTGTTATCCAAGGCTAAAGAACCCAGTCTGTCCTGCTATTTACACATAGCTGCGGGGAAGAAGGAAAGGATTCATATATTTCCCAAGGGTATCAGCACGTAAGTGAATATCTGTTATGTGCCACGCTTAGGTGATCATGCATCTTTCGTTACAGCACTGACTAGGCAGATTTTTTTTCCCTCGTAGTAGGTTGCAATGTCCTTCTGTGGTAGACCAGTTATCATCGAAAGTCTGTTCTATTTATCCATAGCTGCAGGAGAGAGAAAGAGGATTCATACCTTTCTCAAGGGTATTAGCACGTAAGTGAATATCTGTTCAGTTATATGCCATGTCTGATACACGCTTATGCGATCATGTATCTTTCGATGCATGAATAACGAGGCAGATTTTTCCCCCAGTAGGTTGCCATTTCTTTCTGCGGTAGACCAGTTGCTATCCAAGGTTACAGAACCCGGCCTGTACTGTTATTTACACATAGCTGGAGTGGAGAATAAATTTCCAAAGTTATTAGCAGGTAAGTGAATGTAATAAACTCGACAGGGATTTGAACTCAGCTCTCTGAATCCTCAATCCAAGACATTCAGTAAACATAGTCAGGAAATATTCCGAAACTATCGAGTAAAAATTATTGTTTCAGAAGCAAAATCTGTCGTTTACCGACAGCATCTTCGAAGAAATTCATAATACATAAACAGATTTCAGACGATTAAGGTCATATCGACATTGACTTTAACTTTGGTAGATTCCCTTTCATATCTTGACCCCCACTAAGCTCTAACATAATACAACGCTGGGATATCTAAATCACTGTATTTGTCCGGTATTAAACGATAATCTTCGGATTATACCTTTTCTGATTCCAAAAGCACTTACGCATAAACACACCTACTGAAAACACAGAATGACAGATATGCACACGCATATGTAGTTTAGCTGACATTCTAAAGGCGCTCTGTGATCCGATCTTAAAATCTTTCCGGGATTTCGCGCATGAACAAAGGGATCCAAGTCAACTGAATTATATAATCTCTAGACTTAAACATACGCATATCACTACATACAGGAAGAACGGTTCGTATTCTGTGAATCGTTTACTGTGCATAGGACAGATTTGTAGCGTGCAAAATCTCACGCTAAGCGATCAGGGTTCCAGTTTGTATCAAGCCTTTGTAAAAATTGTTTTGTTTACTCTAGATGTACTCTACATTCACAAGCATTTGTTACATCAAAGACAAATGAATTCATTCAAATCGCGTATTTTTTCTGAATTATCAATTTCAAAGTTTCTTTTATGGTATATACTCTTGAAGATACACACTATTTTTATTAGAAAACATTTCGGCTGGCGATCCAATCGGTAACATTTTTAGCACTTGATCATTATTGGCTTTCCACATTCATTTCTTGTGAATATGTGAGAACTGATTCAAATGATATCGGTTTTCGAGGAATAAATTAAATTTTTAAAATGTTTTCATTTTTGTGGTCTCTCTCTATATATTTATATGTGTGCGTCTCACCCCCCACTCTCTCACTCTCTCGGTTCTCTCTCATTCTCTCGGTTCTCTCTCTCTCGATATATATATATATATATATATATATATATATATATATGCAAATACCTACGGTTAGGTATGTGACTTAAGTTTCGCTGGTTTTACACAAAGTATATCATATGTTTTTATAAAAATACGCAGATGTCACAGAAGAGCGCTATTTTGCAGGGTGCTAACGAGACGTCGGGAAGAGCGCTATTTCTTAGACAAAAACTAAAATAGAACAAACGATCCTGGAAATGAATTGTAGGTGGTGTTCATTAAAAAAAACTGGAAAAAATATAAAGAAAAAAAATATAAATAAAGACAAATTTAAAATTTAAAATTAATACTGGAGACGCTGGTCTATTTATGATAGGTAACGCACGTTGGGTTAAAGGGAGATAAGCCGGTATGTAACCTAAAGCTTAATAATGAAAAAAATATATAATAAAAAAAAAATTAATTTAATCCAGTTTCCAATATTTTAAGAGAAACGATTTCCTTTGCCTAAAGTCTATCATGAGCTCGTTCCGTTTATGTAGACCTACATTGCCGATATTTTTCAGGTTGTTTTCTAATAGACATAGGAAAGTGGCATAGTTTGAGCTATGAATTCCAAATTTACGGGAGGTGTGTAGGCTTCTGTTATGATGCTCCATTAAAACTTAGAGGGTGCTGTGTTGTTTGCATCTTTTTTGTTGCTAAAGGTCATCTTATGGTTGTAGAAATGCTTTTTCCACCTATTAGAAGTAGATCCAAAATAAAATTTGACCCGGTCATTGTGCTTTAACCTTATAGATAACTCCTTTATACACGCATTTATCGTTCATGGGGCAGTGTGTACCTTTACGACAATTACATTTTTTGATCATCATGGCTATCATTGCTACTAGTGCTGCTTAAATATCTTTTAAGGGTTACACTATTATATTGGGTGAAATATTGATTTAGGTTCTTAGTGCAACTGTAGCTAAACTTAAAATTGTTCTTGTTGAATATTTTTCTGAGTAAGGGATTACGACTGAAATGTTTGTTTACTAAACTAAGAAAGATTCCACCGATGTTGGTCCTGACGTTACTGTTAAAGGGCGGACTGAACAAAATATGTTGCACTACAACTATCTCAGGTGAATAATGAGTCGCTTCGAAACAGACAGCCAACTGACAAGACCTCTATCCTCGAGTAGAGAATGTCGCAGTAGGGACTCTAACTTCGGATAGAGAAAAGCAGACAAGCAAATTACCATTTCACCACAGTTGTGGGTAATGGGGAAATTTTAGTTATTCGAGTTAAAATGGCCTTGTGTCACATCCCGTCTAATTCGGGAGGCCTGGTTAAATACATAGTCGTTCCGAGTCAGGCAGTTCGCTCTCTGACTTGCGACGGGGAAAACCTCTGTCTTAGGGCAAATGTTGACTCAGCTGGTGTTCGGTATACGGACGGTGACACGACACGACAAAACAGCAAAAATTGTACCCGATCTCGCGAATAAAAATGGGTAAAATTTGACCAATGGCCCAAGTTTAAGAAGACAGAAGGGATCGTCATTAGCAATATGTACAGCCTTACGTCGAATCTACGATTTAGACTCATTAGAATAACAAATACAGAATTGTAAATCGAAAATCAATATTAAATCAGACGACGGGAAATCTCACACAACAAATATATATTCCTTAGAATTAAGAAAAAGCAAAATCTCTTAGCTAACGAAGCAAACACTGCTGGACTATATGTAATATAAAACCTCTTATGCGGCTGTGAATGCGCGAGAATTTTTACACATGAAAAGGGGCCTTGAATCACGTGTGATGTGGTTCTTTGTCTTTGTTAAAAATCAATGCATTGCCCACAGGTCCGTGTAAACGATTGTGAAATATATCAAGGATGCAAGCAAGCTTTGTTTCCGGATGAGTTAACAAATTGTGGGAACAAGACAAAATACCACATACATCAGTGGTCAGTCTCCTTTCATGTTTTACTTTTTTTATTTTTAGTTTGTACACATTCATCAAGAATATGTTTTATGTGTCTCTATCCCTTAGATGAGGTATTATGAGTACTTGCATTATTTACATTACTCGAACTGTTATCCTCATCTTCATTGTCATATTAACAACGTTTCGACCATTGTACGCTCCGGCTTTCTTCAGCTGATAGGATTTTCGAAACGAAATATTTATTTATCTCCACCGGAATAGATTGTTCTAGTTCCACGTGCCATGACTCTTACGGATATCTCAGTTATTTCCCTTTAAACCAACACTCCATGTTTTTGTTGTGCTCTGGCCTGGTAGTGAACACACAGCTCTTTGGGTCTCGTCACTGGATCTAACCAACGTTTTTAGAGTTGAGTTGGAGAGTTGAGTTAAAGGAAAATAACTGAAATATCTAGAAAAGTCATGGCACGTGGAATTAAAACAATTTATCCCGGTGGACGAAATAAAAGGTTCGGTTAGAAATTTCAATCACCAGAAGAAGGCCGGGGTATACAACGACCAAAACTGTGTGAATATGGCAATGAAGATAAGGATAACAGTCTGAATAATGTAAATAATGAAAGTAAATAATATTTTTAGGCATAAAAATCATCCGATATTTTTTACGCCTTAAATCAACAAATATACTTGCATTTATGTTTTTACATCAATCTTTTAGCAGAATAACTCAATAAATAACTACAATAAATCTGGAGGGAGCGGTGCTCTATTTTTGTACAATATGTTTTCTTAAGAAAATGTCTAGAATAGCATACCATATTTGAAAAGAGAAATCAATTCTCCTTTCGTTGAGAGTGACAGAGACTGAACGAAATTGGGTAAACAGAGAGCCCCAAAGAAATATCAAGGTGTCGGGAATTTCCCGAGCATGAAAAGTCCTACCCCTGGGTGTAAAATATCTAATCGGTTTTGTTACCCAGTTATCAATGTCGATTAGCTGAATTCAAGAAGCAATTAAATTTAAACCAAATTTGATAATCATTTGCGTTCAGCTATTCCTTTCTAACAGAAGCAAAAATATCAATGTCTACACCCAATGAAAATGTACACCACAGTTAGCATCGGCATTGCACACTAAACAATGGTCAATGTAAATCCCTGATGTATGAGGTGTATAAAAATCGACGAAGGCAACTGGATGAATTTTGCTTTTAGCCACACTGAGGCTTGACAATTCGCACTAACTTCAAACTTGCTTCCTATTCAGCACGCTTTAAGAAGCAAAATGCCCTGTGTTTTTTTTTTTCAGTGTTTTACAGGTACTAGTAGTAAAAACATAAATGGCCTCTTATGACTATACAAAAAGACGAGAGAACGTCTTCTATAGATAATATTATTTTTGTGGAAGGGAAAATCTAAAGGTTAAGCAACAAATATAATGAAAGAATTTTCCATTTATTCTATGAATGAAAATAACTAAACTCACAATTTGCTGAATGTGTTCAAATCTTCCGAAAAAATCGCTTAGAATGATTGTAATGCAATTCAGAATCACTTAATCAATCTTTTCAATTTAATTACAAGAAGGAAGCAAGTGGAATGTATTTATGTATCAGAAAAAAAAATGATGTTTGCGATTCTCAGATCATACGGAATGTGTTCAATCATCAAACCCACACAGAATGATTTTAGCTAATTTCGAAATTATTTATATTATTCGGACCTTTATCCCCATATTCATTGCCATATTCACAACGTTTGGCCGTTGTCTGCTCTGCCCTTCTTCAGATGATTGAAATTTCAAACCGAATCCTTTATTTCGTCCACCGGGTTGGATCGTGCTAGTTCCAGGTGCCATGACTCTACCGCATGTCTCGAAATTGCAATATGAACACTGGTAAAAACAGTGGCTGAAACATTAGGTTTATAAATCCCAAAAATTCATAAACAGATGTCCTCAAGAACACATGGCCCAGTAAATAAAGGTGTTGGTTAGATCTAGTGACTACACCCAAATAGTTGTGAGTTCAATACCAGGGTACAGCAGGGATTGACTCTAATACTTGGAGAGTTGAGTCAGAGGGAAATAACTGAGACACCCGTGGAACTAGAACAATCTAGCTAGGTTCGAAATTCCAGTTACCTGAAAAGGCCGGAGTTCGATACTTAAAGAGCGCCTTATACTTTCGGTCCTGTGCCACTCAACGCTACGCTTATAAAATTATTTTGGTACAATGACGTGTAGCAGTGGTTAGCGAGTTCATTTCACTAGATCCGTTACGACTGAATTCGATCCTTACAGAGTGTCCAACATTTTGTGCTACATTTAAGTTACGCCCAGATCATCATCTCAACATTTACAGAATGTATGATGAAGGCGGGACGTCTCTGAAAAATGTTTATGACCCATCTCAAAATTATAGAATGTAAATTTATATCTTACAAACAATAAAAATAACACAAATAGAATCGAATCAATCGTCGAGAAAACTTAAACAGATGACTCATATCAAACATAATGAAATCGACGAAGCATCGCAAGTCGAAATTACTATTATGAATAACAAACGACCCTTCTTTGTCATTGTTTTGTTGGTCAGTTAGAAAAGAATAGAGATTAGAAAAAAAGTAAAAAAGCTACTCTTTAATTTCTTCCTAACAAGCAACACAATCAATACCGCCAATTCTCATGACTTTTATTTACTTACTTTATGTCTCCTTTTGATGCGAGATTGATGCTCTATTGTATTTGACAAGAGACTTCTTTGTTTAGTGCGGGGTCCGCCATTTTGTTTTCATCCATTTTCTGTCCATTTGGGGTCTTTAATCTGTTTATTTACCACTGACATTTTCTGAACTAAACTGAACATGGCAAAATTGTACAAAACAGTCTACGGTCGTTCTTTTTTCTTATATTCCTAACTAAATGGCAGTATCGTACCAATTTCGCATTTTTTAAATACATTAAGTCTTTAAAGAAATAAGGGGAGCTTTGTGTAAACTCGGTCGCTTTTAACTTTGCAATACTACTTGTTGGGGAGCCAAAATAAAAGGTTATTTTCACTACTCTGTTTTTGTAAATCAGCAGGAGAATTGCTCTACGATAAAAAGAAGAAAACGTAGTAATTCTATTTAACTAGATTGTAAGATTGGAAATGACCGACATTGCCGAGAGATAAAATTGTAACCAACTTTACAGATCAGATGTTATCGACTTACTTCTTCAGAAAACGCAGTATTTTCTTTAGTGAAGGATGTTTCGCGATTCGTGATTTCATTTAGGGCGATCTAAACGAAAACCAATCAAGAGTACATTATCGGAATCAGGCAGGATTCGAATGGGAAGGTTGATATTCTTAGGGCTGTATGAAATCCCGTGTTCTCGTCCGTGTCAGGGCTGACGATGAGGGTAACAGCTCTTTTCGTTCTATCACTTCAGGATGTCATGCATATACTTGTAGTTCATCTGTGTTTTTTCTTTATGAAAAATCGTAACATGCCAATGAGGAAATAGTGTTTCAGAACGATCGGTAATCCGATTGAAGAGAAGAATGAGAGACAAATGAATTTCAGCAGCCTCCCTTCCGTAACTTCCGTTTCGCATTTTGAAACTGCTATCTCATCCGCAATACATATATAATTTGTGTTTAGCGTATGAAATGTTATGTATTTTTAACTCATGATTCCCCGAAGAAGTCTGAAAAGATAGTTTATCATTTTCGTACTTGTCTGGACTTAATGAATGTAAAAATTATCTAACGGTTTGATTTTCGGCTAAACTCGCAGACATTTTAATGAATTATATTTTGTTAAACTATAACATACATACATACATACATACATACATACATACATATATATATATATATGTGTGTGTGTTTGTGTGTGTGTGTTTGTGTGTGTGTCTAGGTGTCTGTGTGTGTGTATGCATAAGGAGAGAGAATAGAAAGAAATGTATATATATATATATATATATATATATATATATATATATATATACACACACAAACACACACACACACATATATGTATATGTATATATGTATGCATGTATATATATGATTGTATGATGGAGAGGTAAAAATTAATGTTAATATATTTGATTTGCGCTATTTGTTTAACTTCATCAGAAATCTGAAATTAATTATGTAGATTTTCAACTTGTTTTTATTTTCTGTCAGATTGAATCCATTTTACAGAAACGATATAAGTAGGTGTCACGAACCACTGTTTGCTACCTTTTACTGTTAAAGCTTTGAGTCGAGTGCTGTAGTCTTTTGGTTAGAGAAGTTAGGCTTTAATTTTTGTAATTTTATTTTTATTTTTGTATCTTTACTCTTTGTTTTGTTTCTTTTTAGCATACTTGCCATCGGTAGCATTATTCATTCACACATTAGCGATTACTTGATTTATTTTTTTTCTCTATCTATCCCTAGATATCTATAATGAAACGAAGTCTATTCCTACTCTATACGTCTAACATCTCTGCCTAAACTCTGAACTTTTATTTACTATTTATTTTTCTGAATATGAGTAGAGAAGTTTGAGTAACGTCCATCACATACCCTCCCCCCCCATTGTGTTTAGAACACTAGAGGTTGATCCGATGTTAACTGTATAGGATTGAGATTCCGCTTCCGTCTAAATTATTCTTCTTGTAAACCCTTCGCGTTTTAGTGACATTACTGCCTTGTTTGGGGTAAACTAATTAAACAAAAACAAGTAGAATTTCAACTTTCGTCACTGCGAGCGATAGAATCTAATTAGACGTGTGTTTAAATGTATGCATGTGAATTCATTTATACATAAATATATTTAAAGTGCAAATGAGTTTAAGGGAACAAGTATAGCGGGAATATCATATTAATCTTACATGCAAAAGGAATAGTTGATGAGATGAAACGCTTATGGTTGTGAAGAGGACATCTTAAGAAAAATGAATCACTGTGATCACCATAAAGAACAAACAAAACAAACATAAAATTGAAATAGACAATATCAGCAAAATATGAAATAGATACACGTATCTATTTTATTTTTAACAGTGTACATTGCATCATTAAAGTCTACAAATGTAATTCAGAGAAGCGTTCTGATTTTATTTTTATTTTATTTTTAACAGGGTGTATTACGTTTTCTCAAAGACGATACACGTAATACATATTATTGAAAATAAAATAAAAGACGGGCTATCCACTAAAATTGACGCTTGAAGCAATAACACACACTCTCTCTCTCACTACCTCGCCCACACACACATATATGCACGCGCGAGTGTGTGTGTTATCAAATCGGTCGAGTGTCAATCCCGACTTGAAGTAATTGTGTCTAGCCATATATATGTCTATTTATTTTAAGTAAGTTCCTATCATATTGTCTGATAAGCTTAATAACATTCTCATTGAAAGAAGAAAGAAAATCACCATATTAATACATGTTTAGATCCAAACTAATCTTTCGGCTTACATAAGACATTATCAAAGGTGACAATTACTTTTCAATATACCAACCAATACACGGACGGAACAATAATGATAGTCTGCTTTTGTTGCATGAAAATTTTCAAAGCAACGACTAACTCGTGTATACGAGACGCGGAAGCAATAATTCCGTCGCAGCGCGTGACGTCACACATGACCACGCGAGTGTGAAAACGAGAAGTATTAAGTATGAGAAGCCGTTGGTATAAACCAATGGCTTCTATTATCAATTATAGGCATTTAAGAATATTTGTGGAGCTTTCGAATTTTTTTATTTTTTTTTTTTTGTTCAGGTTAGGTTTCAACTGTTTTATGCATATAGCTTCAAGAATTTTGAGTTTTTGTTTATTGTTTTCAGGTTTAAGTATAGTTGTGTTTTCAACAAGGATTTTTCGGAATTGGGGACGCGGCCAGGCATGTTTTAATTACCTAAAAATATTAGAGTTATCAATCAAATGCAGAGTTAAGCGTCGTGAAAGCGAGTTTGTAGTGTGACCAACATAAATATTATTTAATCTATTGGAGATATAATATCCCAAAAGGCACTTAAATTTATAAATTATATTGTTTTTTTGTTTTTGTTTTTGTTTTTTGCAAGTCGCTAATGGAGTGGCGGGAAGAATCATTTCGTTATATTTAATTTGCATATAGTAGATTTAGGGTAGTATATGATTAACCTTTTTTTTTCTAGGATCTGTTGTGGATATATTAGTATTTACTAATTATTTTAGTATATTTTCATCTTGTTTATAATTAGTATGCAGTTGACAACGATATAAGAGATTAATATGGTTGGGATTAGTTGAAGCAGTATGATGTTCTATTTCCTTAGTAGTAAGACCTCTAAGAAAGTATTTTATTTGTTCATCAACTATATATTATTTAATGAAACATGCATTAATGAAAAATTGCTGTTTAAATATACAATATGTATGTATATATATATATATATATATATATATATATACATACACACACACACACACACACACATATATATATATATATATATATATATATATATATGTACATATATATTTGGTAGATGGCTACTTGTTTTAATGTATTTAATTAATTTATGATGCAAACACCTGCACAGGCATATTTTTGTTTATCCCACTCCCAGATAACATCTCTGGGTTTTATGTAGTAACAATGATCATCTGGTCTTAGTTACAATTTTTGGAAGAGGGCGCATATTACGGTCTGATCAGAAGTTGAACAAAGCCTGTTCGATGGAAAAAAAAAACTGTCTGGAATAGTTGTTAACTCAAGAAAAAATTGTTCCCGCATATTCTAACTAATGCCACTCACAAGGCTTAGGTCACCTCGCAGTTCTGTTTTTAAGTACTTCCCGAAAGTGTTTAACGCCGAATTCACTGGTAGTTATAGGGTGTGAAATTCGAAATCTTATTAACTGCAGATAAGATGACTTAGTCATAATTGTGAAGTGAACATCTGACGAAGAGAACTGAATTCCTGTTAATAGTAGGCCAGAACACTTCTATTAGAACAGCCTATATTAATAGCAGATGACAGCGATTTATTAACCGCGGTTATTCGACGATTGGGATATTAATGGCGGTCATGTCAGATGCGATTAGTGACTGAGAAATATAAATACTAAGAGTTTAAGAAAGGCAATCCACTGAGGTCTGCGTAAACAACTGGGATTTAGCTACGAAAAAGAAATAGAAAAGCACAAAAGAAAATTTATGTTAGAGAATAAACAAATCTGAATTTGTTAGTGTCATATGGATTAACCAGTTCAGTCTACAAGGCGCGTACACCAGAAGGTGAAAAATGTTTTATAAATGAAGGCTTTGTCTCATATATCAATAGAATATAACTGAGAGACTGTCACAAGTTGTAAAATATCTTGCCATTAGGGGAGAAGTAAAAAAAAAAATGTGTGAATATAAAGGTGGCGTCAGCTACACCCTGAATAATTCAATAATAAATAAACTGATGGCAAGAATGGAAAGGATAAAGAGGATCATAATAAAAGAATTCGACAAGCAGGCAGAACGAAGACTGCAAAAATAGTTATCGGCAGCTTTATGCAGAGAAAGACGTAAGAGATTAAATAGAAGACCTTGTCACTTTAACCAGAACTAATATTACAACACATAATCGCTGATCGGAGTAGAAATCATTTTTCGTATGGAGTTTATGCAGGTATAAATACAGTTATTATATCGGAGTCAATCCTTCAAATCTACAAATCAACCATTCGCCCTTGCATGGAGTATTGCTGCCATATATGGTCTGGAGCCCCTTCTGTTTGTCTCACGGTTCTTGATAAGATCCAGAGGCGGATATGCAATGTAATTGGCCCTGATCTGGCATCTCGTCTGCAGTCGCTCTCTCACATACGTGCAGTCGCCTCCCTCTGTCTTTTTTACAAATACTTTCAAGGTAATTCCTCCGGTGAGCTGCTTTCGCTGGTTCCCAGACTTCATGAATTTAAGCGTTCTACTAGGCTGGTATCTGGCTCACACCCTTTCACTGTCGAAACTATTAAATGTAGCCGTCTCTTCTACTCCAATAGCTACATGTCACGCACCTCACGCCTGTGGAACTCCCTCTACTCTTCCTGTTTCCCTGATAGCTATAACCTCCAGCTATTCAAATAATGTTAATCGACGTATCCAGATGTTCTAACCTATCCCCTATCCTTCTCTTCATCCTTTCCTCTAGCCTTCGTATTTGCTCTAGCTCCAACATTCTGTAACACCTTGCGTGCTAGTGGTTTCCCGCCTTGCTTGGGGTGAAACGCTTAAAAAAATGGTTATATTATGGCGATAAATGATTTTAACAGCTAGCAGTATTAGTAGTAATACTAACCATACAGTTCGTTGAACAACGTAAGTAACACGAGTTCTTTTCTGATTCAACTTCTAAAGATATTTTCCAAAAATCCTGAGTGTTCATTCGAGAAAGGTTTAAATGCTATTTCTTTGTCCAACATGTTAAACAAAACAAATTCCCTACAAAGAATAGAACAAGTGGGAAATAAAAGCCGAAAGAAAGAAAACGAGATAAAATTATGGAAAGATACAAAGCCTACAAGATTATGAAAGGACAGATATATGAGGGGTGTATGGGAAAGAGGTGGTGCTCATATAATCTTTACTGACATTTCAAATTAAGATTTTAAAACTGAGGTTTTTCTTTCAACAGATTTTGCTTAAAAAGATGTCAGTGAAAATTCTTTTTCGTTTTCTTTGTTTATAACTTGTTTGTTTTGTTTGTTTAAAGATACATCAACACTTTATGAGTCATTTAATGCAGAAATCTAATTTGCTTGTTGCAATTAGTAATTTCTTTAACAAAAGCTTGCAGCTACTCCTTTTTCTGTAAAAATATACTGCAGGTAACTTTTTTTTTTTCCTTACAAAAATGTATTGCTTGGTAATCTATTTTTACATTAATGTGTTGCTGGTAATATTTTTTTTATTTTTTTTACAAAAACGAATTGCTTGAAATTTGTTTATAATGAAAATATATTGCTGGCACAATCACTATAAAAATGTATTTCTACACTTTCATAGTGTTTTACCCTCTGTGTGTTGGTTAACTATTTGCCAATAGTTCGGACGCTAAGAGATGCTACCCCCCTGTAACTTATGTAAAAAGGCGCTTGCCGATAGATTGCATAAGATTCCTAGAAAAATAAGAACAAAAGCAAAGGGATAGAGTTGTAATGAAAGGGAAGAACAGAAGATTGTTAAAACGGACAGAAAAGATATGTGAAAGCAGACGAAAGAAATATGAGTAAAAGAAAATAAAAAACGAAAGAATCACAAAGAAACGAAGACACCGAGCGATTACACTGAGAAAGGAGAAAGATAGATACTTAATTGGAGCCACCTGACCTTATAAAATTCTTAAAGTCACGTATCCATTACGCCAGCTCCATTTCGTTTCATTCCTAGCAGTCGACAAAATAATTTTCTATATATCTAACCTCGGTAATACTTATTTGAATTTCAGTTTTGAAATTACAGACCATTAAACTGAAGAAGGGGATCATTTTAGTTTCTGTTTTCTTTCTCTAGTTCTAATCTTAATTCTAAGCACAGCACTGACTGATCCTCAATGCTTAAACAACGTAGAAGCGATCATATTTATAACTGGACGATTACATGAAAAGTAACAGATGTTATCAAAAGAGCATATCAGTAAATATGTGAGAAGATGCAACAACTAATACCGTCATTTAAACTAAAAAAAGTCATTGAAATTCAAGCGAGATATACTGTGAAAGAAAGACAACTGTTATTGTTTAGTTAGTTGACCTCAATTTGCTGTGTAGGTTATTTATCCTATTCACCTACCAGTCGGCTTGGGTTAGTCTATGGTTAAATTCTAGACATCGAAAAAACATTACAAAAAAATATAGTTAATCCGTTACAAGACCATAGGATTGAGGAACTAATGTAATTATCGGTGGCTAGGATCAAAGTGTAGTATCTGCGCTTTGTGAGCTGCCGGGTCCGGTGTCTGTCGAACTCTCTGCTTGCAGAGATGAACCCGGACGAAGCTCCGCCGAAGGGTAGGGTTTCGTTGGGGTAGGTTGACGGAACTGGCCCGCCTCGGCGGGTTTGGGTGGTTATTTATTTTTGGCTGGGCCTACGGGCTCAGAGATACCCACATTAAAAAGGCCTTGTGCCACATTCGATCCCCGTGGGTGGATTGATAAATACCATCTAGGCTGGAGATGATTAAGACTATATGCCAAGCCATATGTTCAAAAGCTATTATATCAATTTGTAGGTGGAGAATTAGTTTCCAGCCTAAAACTATTTTCCCAACAAAGAAAACCTCATTTAAATTTGTTCTACTTTATCAAGGCGAAAGTCCTCACGAGATTCTTGCTATAGTTCCACACATATATACCTTTACAACTAAAATCCGCTATGTTACATACACAGATATGAATCATCTTTTGTATTCAAATGGCAAAGTTGAAGTTCCATTCGATGAACTTCTTCACAAGAACCGTTACTTTGTGGAACATATTCCCAAAAAGATGCTGTCCCGATAACGACAATATTATCTCTTCCAGTTTAGAAAGGTTGTCTACTTCACAACCGCTTTATTAAGCAACCATCTAGCTTGTCGGAGGATTGCGTATTATTCCGTTTGAAAAAAAAAAATCCTTCGAAAATAAATATTTCACATTTTTTAGTCAACGGGTCGCGTTCCAACCAACAATAAAAAAAAAATGTGCTTTGTGATCCCCTTGAGGGATATTTAGGCAACGTTTCCAGGTCGTTAAAGCAGAATGAGAGACAAACGACAACAGACGGAAAGGATCACGGCGCTTGACTTAAACAAAATTCCCTCACATATTCGCCCGTCTTTCGCTTATTTATTTTCATGCCGGAAAAGAAAAAACTGCGCTCTTGTCTGTGAGATATACCTTTTTAATATCGTTCAACTGTAGATAACTAACGCAGTCACATGGAGGAATTATCTCGGTATGAGAATAATCGTCTCGAACGGCGGCTTTGTAGCCATCATTTATAGCTTGTAGGCAACAATATAATATATATATATATATATATATATATATATATATATATATATATAGAGAGAGAGAGAGAGAGAGAGAGAGAACCGTTTCTGTGCAAATTTTATACACAGAACTTAAGTTTGGTATTTTTAAATATAGAAAATATCTGTTAATAAGCATGTAATTCGCTTGAGTACAGGCATGTTCGTATATGTTATATTGTGTGAATTTATGTGAGGTGGTGTAAGATGGTGATAAATTAATTTAAGGTTTTGTCCTTATATTGACACTTTATCAGATTGGCTTTTAATTGTGAACAACAATACTATAATTCTGTTATAGGTTTCCTAATAGCTGACGCGAGCCATAAACGGTAGATATGAAATGTTAATAATTAAATATAAGAGAACAATATTACAACACTAACTGATTAGTGAAATCTCTATTTATTAGATCTTTTTAGCCTGTTTTCGCGTAGAGAAAATAATATTAAACATAATGTAGTTGAAATAGAATTCATAAATGATTTTTTTATGTTTAGTTAAGAAGGTTAAATAATAGTCTATCAGGGTATTATTTTTTTTTTTTTGGAGAATTCTATTTCCTTTGACTTCCTGTTTTTGAGCGTTGGGGTCAGACACTGGAAAACAGAGAAAGTTTTTTTTTCATTCGATAATATTAGCGTAGGAATGTTAGAGTTAAAAAGTGATTTCAGAGAGTTAAGTTTTACACGTCGAGAATGTCGACGTATTATTTTCGTGTATGGAAATGGTTTCCCGTGTTTAATACAAGGGATAACTTTTGTTGCACTCTTTTATGTCCGAAGAATACAGCAGGCGATCAACGGCCGAGAAAGAAGAAGGTAATGTTATGAGTGCATCAAGAACGTTAATTAAGACCCCCACCCGCAGTACGAAGGGAGCTTTACAACAAATATTTAAGCACCTTTTTAGCATTTTTGTTTGTTGTGGACTGATTCAAATCAGCAACATGGTAAGTCCATTGTATTCTCAGCCTTCTTCCGCAGAAATGCATTTCTATTGTTCCAATCTATTCTTCCTGTGCGAGGAGATTGCCCCACATCCGTTGCCAGAAAGGTGAAACGATATTACATAAGAGTTCAGTACTAGTTCCTTTGTTTTAGAGAAATGTTTCCTTTTCTTCATACTTTTCCTAACTTTTAGAAGACATCTTTCGCTATTCCAATGTGCATTGGGGTTTCGGTTTCAGATTTTGTGTTTTCTTTTAAGTATATTCCAGATACTTAAATTTAGGTGCTTAGTTAAATTTAACATTGCAAATTCATACGTCACATTTTTTGGTTATTTCTCTCGCTGATAAACATATGATTGTATTTTTACTGAATCTTTGCTGTGTTTGTACAATTTCTACTGTACATGGTGAATTGGACATAGGGACCTCAATACTTTCCTCGCACCAGTGCATTTACATTTTAGTTGAAAATGCATGAAAAACTTGTAAAGAACATGTTTATATTATGGAGCCTGCTTGAAATACAGGTAAGCTCATGATAGCATTCTAATAAAAAAGCGGTACCAAAAAATGTATCAATTTTATAACAATATCTGTGTTAAAATTGGTGGATTGTGCTCAAATTTCAGTCAAAGCCGTTACATTCATGTTTTGTCTAAACGTGTGAACCCATCTGTTCTCACACCACCTAAGGGTTAATAACAGGACAAGTAAGCTTTTTATTTAGTTTTGTTTGGCAACGTGACTTGAACAAAGAACACTCTAAATGCAAATCCGCTTGTGCGTACAGCTCGCAACCCCATTCAGTAAAACCTACTTAGTATCTGTCTATATTTCTGAGATGAGGTATTATGTACACTATTTACATTATTCTGGTTATTATACTCATCTTTGTCGCCATATTTATTACAACGTTTCGGCCGTTGTACGATCCGGCCTTCTTCTTATCAAGGACACATGGCTCAGTGGATAAAGGCGTTAGTAAGATCCAGTGACAAGACCCAAGGAGTGCGAGTTCAATACCCGGTTAAGGCAAAGGAGAAATTGGAGAGGGGAATTAACAGGAGATAACTAATAACTGGCATCCATTAAACATGGCACGTGGAACTAGAACAGTCTACGGAGCGAAATAAAGGGTTCATTTCGACATTCCAACCACCTGAAGAAGGCCGGAGCGGACAAAGGCCGAAACGGTGTAATAAATATGGTGACAAAGATGCGGACAATAGTCCGAATAATCTAAATAAAACCAAATTACTATAAAAACCACAGCACCGGAACCTTGTCTGGTGATGTCGTGACGGCATACTACTCAGATTATCTTCATCGTTCGAAAACCTATAATTTGTTGTGTCAAAATATCAGCTTTCAGTTCTTTGTCATCTTAAAGCAACACACAAATACTTATTAAGTTTTCTGAGAAGTTTTCGTTCGATGAGATGGATCCAATCGACGTGACATTAGTTGGAATCATTCTTTTTGGACTTCCGAGGTCCCTAATAGGCAATTAACTGTAACCTAAAAATAACAATTTTTGCAATTCCTACTACAGTTAATTTGTCACTGTCCGTTACCATGTTGGATAACATATACTGAGTAATCGAAATTTAAATCTTCCAACAATCTTCTTTTTTTGTCAATCTTTATTTGTCGTCGGGAAAAGGGAGAAAATAAGAGCAATATAAAGAACAGTTTTTAGGCGCAAAGAATTTGATTTCAATGTTATTCTTAGAGTTAGTTTAGGTGATTTTCTGGAGGAAATATTCTTACCGAGTCGCGTCGTATTAGAACTATTTTCTTACCAATTTATCAAGGTTAAAATGATTTCTTCCCTCAGCAGTATTTACCCAATACTGACAAGCTAGTTTACCTCAACTAACATTGGTAGTTTTGTAAAGACTTTCAATGATTGTTTGGGAATAATATTAAATACTTTTCGACCGATCATAAAATCAGACTACTTTGCCCATGTTATTTTCTTATCAGAGGCGATCTTTGAAAAACATCCATAAAATATACAGTATATACAAATGTTTCTCATATATTATTAAACAAATCCCCTTTCGATCACTGTATTTTACGCGCATGGGCTGAAAATTTAATAGACTGACTTAAGAGTGAAACAAGAGCTTTCACAAATTGTATGCATTGATTTCAACTTATTAATAAATCCATTGTTGCTTTTCAGGTAACTTACGTGGGTAAGACGTTAAACTACATCCACGTCCCGAGTAAGAAGATAAACTACGTCCAGTAGCAAGGCCTCTGATCAGGAGGTTTTGAGGAGCGTAGAACCACCTCTTAATTGCTGGTGTCACCAGGTCTCCCCTGATCCGAGGTGATAGCACCTATTTGGGTCCCAGCTATGGGCAAATAGTTAACTATTACTAGCGTTTAACTTTTTTTAAAAAAAAATTATTGCCAGCAATAAAATTTTGAAAGAAAATATTACCAGAAACAGATTTTTGACAAAACAAAATATTACCAGCAATAAAAAAAAATGTCGGCATTAAATAACACATTGATGTTGATATACCGTAAAGCAAAATAAACCAAACCTTTCCAGATAAATGAAACATCTGGCTGTTAAGAGTATACTTCTATTGAACATGGACAATATTTGGTATCATGGTGTTAACCAGTACCTGTAAAAAAAGTGTTTAGCTCACAAGGAGATTCATAACGATAATCGATGCTACATTAAATGTTAGCGCTTCAGATTTAACAGTACAAAATTCAACAACTGAATTTAGGAGGAACGTGAGTGTCTTGAAGTGTACACATTGTCTGGACGTAATGAAAGTGTCATAACCGGAAAAAAAAATTATAGCGTGTTCAACACATAGTGATAGATGACAAGCGACTGACTCTAAATCAAATAGCCAATTTTATTAGAATATCCCGTGAGAAAGATGGGAATATTCTGCACAATGAACTTGGCTTGACGAAGGTTTCTAATTGGTGGGTGGTATGTCTTCTGACATCTGATCGAAAGCACACCAGGCTGATTATGGGAAAATCTGACATGGTTTATGGCAGATCCAACTGATTTCTTTGAAAGTTTCTTAACTGAGGAGAGAATGCTGTCCTCATCACTTTGAGTTACAGAGAAAGAGACAATCCATGCAGTGGAAACATCCGTCCTCACCTGCTTCAAATAAGACCAACGTCGTTTTATTTGCAGTGACGAATACCATAGTTCTTTGGGATGCAAAAACGTATTGTCTATTGAGTATCTTTTAAAGGCGGACGCCATCAATGGAGAATACTATTTCCACTTGCCGTGGCAGTGTCTGAAAATTTATCAAGACCAAATGCCGATGAACACAGGAAATGGATCTGCTTTCATCAGGACATTGATTTAGCACACAAATCCTTGCTTGCAATGGCTGATTTGTGTAACTGTGTCAATGAACTCGTTGATCACCATACATACACACCTGATTTGAAACTATATTTTCTCCAACACGAAAAAACATTTGCCTAGGAACTAATATCAGAGAGATGATGTCATCATATCTACTCATGAATATCTTTATGGCCATCAGGATGAAAAACTCTTCACTAATGTGATCAAGGCACTGCAACATCAATTGGAGAATAATGTATACCGTCAGGGGGAATATGTCGAAAATAAACCTCATGTGGACATATTCCAGGAAATTATCTTATTCATGAACTTTTTAGCCGACCGTCGTATTTTCTCCAAACCACCTTTTGGTTAGGATAAGACAATTTAAGATAATACGCAACTGCTTGTGTCGGGTGGGGAGACGCCTTCTGCAAATAATCAATTTTAATGATAACCTTTCCGATCAGAGAGAGATTACATCAAGATATATTTCTACAAACATTGATAAAAAAAAGCCGGTTGAAATTTATAGAATGTTTCTGTTAAAATAATTTTTCACGGAAAAAGGATTCCCAGGTCAAATGTTCACTATTTCCCGATATTCGTTTAGCTTTTCTTCCTAAACTTTTGTGTCAAATAGTGTGGACCATCAATATCTTTATTATGCCATTATTTCTTCTCCTAGTTTCATGTGATATCCGTTATAATTGTTACTTTTGTTGATAGATCTCAGATGATGTGGTTTCTATTATTTGGCAATCATTTTTGTTTGTGACTCTGTAGAGCAGTCCATGAGGTTCGAAGTTTATTTCGCTAAAACCTACAAGATTTCGTTTTTCAAAGTCCCCCACAAAAAAAAAATCCAAAAAAAAAAGAGATAGCATTTTTATAGAACTGACTGTTTAGCTATTTATGAAAGACTTTAGTTCCATGTCTGGAATCCATATGAAAGTCTTCATCTGACTTGACTATTTAACATGGAGAAAATAGAACAAACGTCTGTTAATTTTTCTTTTTAATCAAGTTCCGCCCAAGCAAGGCAGTAAAACCAATAAGACACAAGGGGTTATTGTGTATGAAAGTATTAGAAAAGACGATTTTATGTTAATGTTTTCGTTCGGAAGCAGTATGTGATTTTGGTGGAAACTGCACTGTATGCATCCTATTCTATTTCTTCATGTCCCATAATCAATTTCATTTATCCATATACCGAAGTATTTGATATATATATTATTTAGTATTTTGTTGTAAGCAATGGAAAGTGTGTATTGATGTTGCAGGAAACACCGAAACCACAGCACTCCCAACCACTATAGTCAGAGAAAGGAAAGGAAAGGAAACGAGAGGTAACAAATTGACACTACATCAGAATGTACAGTAGGAAAACAAATGCTCACGGGACCGTCTTCACAAGACATCGAGTCTTGCCCACTGCTGACTGTTGGTTTTTTTCCAATCGATTTTATTATCAGGAGACACTGACAGAAACTGGTAACTAGACAGGTTGCAGAGAGGCCCGTAGCTACAAACTACCCCGCTGCCGAAGGTGAAAAAGCAGATGTAACTGGTTTTGACAGACATGTTCGTATGCAATACGGGACCTTTTTTTTGCGTAAGTACAGACGCGCATTCGCTACATAATTCTACGCATTGAATATTTTTAATAAGTTTAGCTATGAACCATCATTGTTTTCATGCCAATTACCAGTCATAATTTTTTTTGTTTTGTAAAGGTTTATTTTTAGTCATATTACTTGAAGAACTTGGTAGATTACGTTTACTTATATATGTTTTTAGCATGACAATCTTCATCATCCGTACACTGGCCTCTGAAAAGAAAGATGAAATGTTGCTTCCTAATAAAGGTTAGGTCCTCTCAATTTATAGTGATAATGACAAAACGTATTTCGAGGTGTTTGCCTTTTCTTAATGACATATGTTTTCAGGACGTTGGCATTCATGACTCTCCAAAGTTTCAGCTTCTGATTGCCCTGCGTTCTTGGGAAAGTTAGTTCAGTAACATTTTAGCATTACCCACGCTTTGGCATTCAAAGATTTCCTTCTCAAAGAGTGATTGCTATCCAAAAATAGAGAGCACAGTTTACTCTAGCATTTAACCCATATCTCCCCCAAAACTACTGTGTGAAAATGAGAACAACAAAGCAGTCCAGAATTTAAACTTAGTTCGTCGATTCCATTTTCCACGCTGGGATACCTTACACTGTTCAACACATTCCGAATTTTTTTTTTTTTTTGTTATAGGCATATCAAATATTGAGTCCATTTTTGGGAATGGCAAAAAACAAAAAAAGAAGAGAACAGGATTGGTTCACTAATTTCCTAAACTGTCAGCGCCTTTCAGTGTATATTCATAGCGTAGCACAATCATTATCTCCCCATTTACCTACTTATGGTATGGTTTCTTTAAAGAATAAAGCTTAATGTATGTGTTGGTAATTGTTAAGTGGCCCACCCCTTTTTTCGTATACAAGTGGACTCGCCCAGTGTGTACTTATAGTGCTGCCGGTGAATACCCGGAATGATAGAGTGATAAAAGTGAGAGAGTGAGAGTGTGAGATAACCGCTTTGTAGGAGTCACAGTTGCGAGCACGTAGACTCAGAAGGAAGTCATACTTCGATACTGAATTTCCTAGACTGTATATATATATATATTATTATTGCTACTTACCGCATTTCTGGATCTACTAACCAATTGTATTATTACGTCAATACATTTATTTGCTATATTTAATTCCTGCGTTTGTCATTCATTTTGAGACCGGATTTCATCCCGGAATCCACAACAAATTGGCGACGAGCGATTCGAACTCACAGGGGAAGAAAATCCACAAAAAAAATGTCCCTCGTCGTCCACAGCGGATTGTCGACGAGCGATTCGAACTCACACGAGAAGAAGAAATAGAAAAATCCTCCCCATGTCCACAATAAATTGGCCACGAGCGATTTGAACTCACACAGGAAAAAAAAACAACAACAAAACAATTTTTTCCCTCGTCGGCCACAACAAATTGGCGACAAAGAGTTACGAGGTTTAAAAATACGTAAAATTGAGTTATCATGGAATATTTTTAAAATATTTTGGTAGAACTAGTAAAACACCAAAATGATCAACAATTACAACTACAAGAAAGAATGGAAGAAAAATGGCAAAAACAATTACTACAAACGCAGAAGAAAAATCAAGAAAGACAAATAGAGCTCCAGAAACTAATACTGAAAGTAGAAGGTAACAAGCAACTAGATATTGAAAAAGACGCAGTGTGGAATACCATAGAGATTTTCAAATATTCTCTAGATGAGGATAAAAATTTCGGAGACTACTTCAGAAAACATGAAGACATCTTTAACATCGACTGTCAAAACTAGACAGAAGCAAAAAAGCTACGTCTATTGCTTAGAAAATTAGGAACTGAAGAATATATAAGATTCGTTGATTATATCTTGCTAAAAAAGACGAACGAATTAACATTTGACGAATGTCATGTTCAGTAAGAAAACATCACTCTCCCATAAGAGGTGGAAATGCCTTAACCTGGTAAAGGGCGATAATGAGGATTATTCCACATTTGCCGCAGTCGTAAATAAACATTAGGACGACTTCAAATTAGCTGAATTAACCCCGGAAAATTTAAAGTGGCTCATCTTTGTTCAAGGGTTAGTTTCAACAAAAGATAATGAAATGCACAAAAGAATTACAAAATGGACCTGGACTAACACTACAACAATTATGGGAAGATTGCCAGAGATGTCTAAGTTTAAAGAAAGACTCGAAGGACATTGAGGGGTCAGATGAATCTTATATACGTAAGTTGAACAAAAGTCTACGTTCTTCACCCACCCACCCCCGGAAAGAAAAAAATTCTATAATAATGAAAAAAGATTCTCAACCTCCCCGGAAAGAAAACAAAAATTCTATAATAAGAGTAAAAGTACAACATACAGGGCAAATTATGACGAAAATCGAAGCAAATATACCCCCCCTTATCAGCATGTTATCGATTTGGAGGAGTACATTGGAACAAGGATTGCCGTTTTAAATATAAAAACTGTTTGAGTGTGGAAAAAGGCCACAAGTCATCTCAATGTAGTCACAGAAAAGATACTAGTAGAATAAGAACTACTACGATGCATAACGAAGACAATACCAACATGAGGAAATATGTCGAACTTGAAATCTTAAATAAAAAGATAAAATTGCAACTGGATTCGTGTTCCGATCTCACGACAATCAACCTACAGACATGGAGAAAACTTAACAGACCAACCATGTTACATACACAGAAAATTGCCAAGTCGGTTACAGGCAAGCGGATAAAGTTTGAAGGAGAAATAATCGTGAATGTTAAATTTCACGGGAAAACAAAAAAAAACTTAAGATATACGTCATGAAATATACTGAAAGTCTAGTAGGTATCGACTGGATGCAAACTTCAACGTTTGGGATCTACCTATCAGCTCTTTTTGCAAAAAGTTAGAGGTTGAACCATCAGATGCTATAAAGTTAAAGGAAGAATCATGTAACCAATTTCCTGAGATATATTCGTGCGGGTTGGGACGATACAACAAATTAGAGGCCAGAATTGAATTAAAAGAAAACGTCCAACCAGTTTTTAAAAATAAGCGAAACGTGCTATTTGTTACCATAGATGAAAACAGTAAAGAGTTATTCAAGGCATTAAAAGAACTACCTGTGACTTTGCGAGAGATAAGAAGAGACGCGGAAAAGGGTGAATTTATGCAGAGGACGAAGGTAAAAATAAAGTCTGTGTTTGAAAAATTATTACCTAAAAAGAACAAAAACCAGCATACGCCTATTGTACCCATGAGATCATTTAAATCAGGAAGAGAAAATTTACCGAACCTCTGGTTATCGACCATAAGAGAAAAAAATACTAACTCTCCCCAAAAGAGATCTAAGGAGGCGGGTGGTAAGGGGTTCACCCCTTTTTTATATACAAGTGGACTTGCCCAGTGTGTACTTGTACTGCTGCCGGTGAATATCCGGGAGTGATAGAGTGATAAAATGAGAGAGTGACAGTGTGAGGTAACCGCTTTGTAGGAGTCACAGTTGCGAGCACCTCGAAGTGGTGTAATGGTTAGCAAGCTTGTCTTGCTAGAACAATTACGGCTGAATAGTGAGTTCGATTCTTACTGGGTACCCCCTAATTTCGGCCTTGTGCCACATCTAAGCTATGCTTGGAAAATCACTATATCAGAGTCACACCGAGCGACATCACTTGCTCACTTTCTGGTGTGACTGTTCGGTTCAACTCCCTTCCTACGGGCGGGAGGAACTCGAAGGAGGCTACGCCGAAGGGCGGAGTCTCCTTCGGGGAGGTAAAACCGGCCCTGAACGCGTTTATACGGGTTCGAATGGGCTATTTTTTGGCCGAGCCTAATGGCTCGGAAATGCCCACGTTAAAAAGGCCTTGTGTCACATGACACCCTCGTGCGGGGGTGACTAAATATCGTTACAGTTGCGAGCACGTAGACTCAGAAGGAAGTCATACTTCGATACTGAATTTCCCAGACTGTATATATATTATCATTGCTACTAACCGCATTTCTGGATCTACTAACCGTATTACCCATTGTATTACTGTGTAAATACATTTATTTGTTATATTTCATTCCTGCGTTTGTCATTCATTTGAGACCGGATTTCATACCGGAATCCACAAAAGTAATTGGGTATTTAACACAAATGATATAGGTTGTTTTCGTGGAGAAAGGAAAGTCAATTTGTTTCTGAACATTGTTTTTGTATGACAGATTCACTTTGATATTGCAGTCATCCCTTCTGCATTTTACTACAAATGACATTTTTGGTAAAAATATAATAAAAATTCTACCGTTTGAATGAATATTATCGCTCAAATGCAGCCTAATTCTCCAGTAGAAATTACTCTGCTTTTTCTACAATTAATTATATACACAGATAGACATTTCTCTAAGGATAGCTACAATTGGAAGTATCTCAATGGGAATCAATTTAACGATAATAGGAAAGGTTTTACGAGAGTACACGTATTAATACTACATATAAGACTTACCCAATAAGAATAACATTTACAGCAATAGAAACCGTTTGAAATTATCTTCATAAGTGATATAGTTCAAGGGTGAGGCAACGACTCTAAATTTCTATTGGTTAACAGTACTTATATAATATACATTGAGTCATAAGTTTCACAGGCCTATATGTCAGATTAATGGTGGATAAATAGATGCCAAAATAGGACAATCACTTCTACGTTACACGTTTCATCTCTCGAGACTACTTCTTCAAAATAATGACGTTATTTATTTTCCTTAGAAATCAATAGAAAGATGAATGAAGTCAGCATCTAGGGACACTTGATGCAAAATAATTTTAAAATATTAAATTTAAGCTAATCTTATGTTCGGCTGATATGAAGTGGAAAGAATACATTAAATCCATTGCTCGTCTAAAAGTTGGTACACGGTGTGAGACAATTAGTTTTCAACCGTATCTATCTTAAATATCTATAAGTTTACTATTGACCCACATTCAGAATATTGCTGCCACATATGATCCGGTGCTCCAGCTGTATATTTAGAGATTCTTGTTGAAATTTTAAGAAGAATCCGCTAAATTACTTGTCCTGATCTGGCATCTCGGCTTCAGTCACTTTCCCACCAACAGTTGATTCCATATGGCTTTTTTAAAAAACAAATATTATCATGGTAATTGTTTGGATGAATTCTTAGCTATGATATCTAGACTTTGTGAATTTAAGCGCAGTACTAGAGTGGCAGGTCTCATCAATTTATAATTGAATTGACTCGATGTAACCGTAAATTCTAACTCAAATAACATATCTGTAGCTTTTCTATTAATATTTTATGTTAATTGTTGCGAGGAACTTTCCTCTGTTTATAAATTGTATTCATTGTAAATATCCATAGTGATATCATTTTTAAATGTTGTTATTTTTATTTCCCAACAGACAAATTTTAAATATAGGAACTAATCAGGACTTCATAGAGATTTTGAGGTATTATGGTGGCTGTAATAAGAATGGTAAGTAAGAATGTGTTGTTTTAGTGTAAGGAATACTGTGGTATATTTGGGTCAGTAATTGTAGCTATCTAAGTTTAAGATAAAAGAGATTGATGACAAGCCTTCCCCATTCCCCGCTTTTTGGTCTCGTCTCCCATTTTGTATCACTCATAATAAATAATACTTTCCTCTATGATAACTAAAATTTATGAATTTAAGCGAAGTACTAAATTGACAACAAGTTCTCCTCAATTTACACTTAAATTGGATCGATGTAACCAGAAGTTCCATGTTAACAGTTTATTTTCTCGTATTTCTCGCTTCTGTAACACTTTTCCAGCTCTATGTTTTCCAGACAAATTTGATGTTCAAAAATGTAAATTTCAATCATATCTACTGTCTTCCTGATCATTCTTCTATTGTTCTCTTTCCTTAATACTATTTCTCTTTTCTAATACGTTCATACACAATAACTCCTTGTGTCTTATTGGTTTTACTGCCTTGCTTGGGCTGAACTTGATTAAAAAAAAACAACAGACGTTTGTTCTATTTTCTCCATCCCTTTGTGTTGAGATGTTGTGAGTTTCCCGCGTGTCGGTGTATGAATCAAGACAAACACAGTTGTAGAGGAAAATACTGGTATATTTGTAAAAGCAATTAACAATAGAGTGATTAGTAGAACGAAGGTTGGTTAGTACGAAACAATATCCAAAGTCTATAGTCCAACGGTATGTAACGGGTAACCTTATCTGGACTGCTGACGCTCTCGCTCCCCCGTTCTCTCTCTAGAGCTGACTTATATAAGAGGGACCAGTCCATTTCTAGTTAGAAGGTGGGTGCGCCCCAACACTTTGGAAATATTTAAATCTTCATCGGTAATAGCAGATCTGCTTGTATATTTGCATGAGTAATAAATATAGATATTATAATTTAGAAGTCATTAAAATGACACCTTCCTAAACATTTTTAATTAATCTCCCCTGCCATAATAACCATTAAAGGCTTATATCTACTTAAATTATTTACATTATTCAGACTGTTATCCTCATCTTCATTGCCATATTCACAACACTACGGCCTTTTTACATTCCGACATTCATCAGGTGATTGGAATTCCGAACCGAACCATTTATTTCGTCCACCGGAGTAGATTGTTATAGTTTCACGTGACATGCATCTTCTGGATATCTCAGTCATTTCCCTTTAACTCTCCAAGTTTGTTCACCACTACTATGGCTTGATATTGAACTCGCCACTCTCTGGCTCTAGTCAGTGGATCTACTTGGCCATGTGTCCTGAAAGACTCAAAGAGTTGTAGGTTCAATACCAGGCCACAGGCGAACCAAAACACGGAGAGTTTAGTTAAAGAGAAATAACTGAGACATCTGTAAGAAGCATGGCACGTGGAACTAGAACAGTCTACCCCGGTGGACGAAAGAAAGTGTTCGGTTCGAAATTCCATTTATTATTACTACCAGTTAAAACATTCAAAAATAGGACCCAACATCCTATGTTCACAATGATAAACCATCCCTACTCCCTCCGTGTTTCGCTAATAAAACGCAAGTTTCAACCTGAAAAATATTATCTAAAAACTCTTACTTTGTGGAACAAACTCCGGAGAACATACTTCCCTGTAAATTATAATCTTGTTCTCTGTAAATCTTGGGTCAAGTGATATATATATATCCGACACGTCCTCATAATATACATTTCCTCCTTCCTACTTCATCCTCACTTACAACGGTCTCTCTCAGAAACACACTACCCTAAGTGGCTCTTAGGCCATATATTCGATGAACAAATAGTAACACATAAACGATTGTCAATGTGGCTTAAAATTTGTTATGTATTACAAAAAAAATTAAACTTCTATTTTATCATCAACATTTCTCCACACAAAATTATTATTTCGCAAAATGTTAATGTTGAATATCATTTCTTGTCCCTGGGGATATACTTTCCTCCTCTCTGTTGATAAAAAAAATCAAATTCTCTCAAGAAGACTGGCATATCACATCTGTAATCAAAGTGATATATATTAATATCTCATAAGTCGACGGGATCTATTCTAATTGCCATCAGCTAATGGTCGACAATACAACTTTTGTCAAAACAACTACAAAACGCGAGTAAACATTCGGGAAGCTCTATACGTCAATCAGCGGCAAAATACCATCAAAAAAATTGGCGTTCACGTGTTAATATACATTAAGGTTATTGTTACCACCAGGCGCTAAAAACACCAGAGCATGTGAACTCATGTGGATTTCAAAGACCGTGGGGAACATATTCATCTATCAAGTTAATCAAATGCATCTATCTTCCAATTTCTAATTCGTTTCCTTGAAACGATGATTAAAACTATTCGAAAAGTTACCCACAATTTTAACAAGTGTTTCCTACAGATTTTTTTTTAAGCATACCACCCCAAGCAAGTCGAGAGTGCCACTAGCAAACAAGGGGTTACAGAGACTGAGAGCAAGAGAAAAGAGGGGTGTTAGAGGAAAGTATAAATAGAAGGAAGGGAATCAAGATCAAGGAATCAGAAAATGTCGATTGACATTTGAAGATTATAGCTATTAGAGAAGCAAATAAAAAGAAATGGAGTTCCACTGTCTTGACTAGAAGAGACGGCTATACTTAATCTTTTCGACAATGAAAGTGTGGGACCGAGATGCCGTCCTAGTAGCACGCTTAAATACATGTAATTTGGGTGCCAGTGAAAGTAGTTCTTCAGAGTAGTTGCCATGAAATATTTGTAGAAAATACAGAGGGAAGCGACAGCACGTCTGTAAGAATGTGACTGCAGACGAGATGCCAGGTCAGGACTTATCACATTGCATATCCGTCTCTTGATTTTGTCGAGAGACTTCGAGATGAATAGCGAGGGCACCAGACCATATATGGCAGCAGTATTCAATATTTCCACCCGAAAACAAATATTCGACACCAGCAGAAACAAGTGATTCTAAAAACACTCCAGATTCATTTTCATGACTAAATCATATTTACAAATATAATTGGATATTTATAATATGCTGATAATATCAAGGGTAGCGACTCGAACTCGAAAATGCATATTCGCTGAGTTGAATACGAATTCGTCACGTTCATTTTCATGTAAATATCTCTGGAAAATGTATGAGTAAATCTCATGTCTTTTGCCCAAACTATGGGTTATATAGCTTTGTTTACCAACCATCCTCGGAGAAGAAAATGTCTAAATTCAAAATGGGCAGAAAGACGCTCTTTAGGCTTAGTTGGCAATCGGTGTTGTAATATTGACTCTATGAAACAGCATTTCCTAACCACAAGAAGCCTGTGCTACACTTAGCGATATTAAGCAAAAAAAAAAAAAAAGGTGCAGAGTTGCACAGTCTGCAGAAGGCGAAGACCATATCTTCTCGTTATATTTATATGTCACAGAAACACAAAACACAAACAAACGCATATAAACATATATCTTTTTTATGCGCCTGTATTCTGCATATGTTTGTAGATATACGTGAAATTTATATGAAAATATAAGTTTATCAATATAAAGTAGCTGTTGGAAAATTTGATTCACTTAATTGTTAAAATGCTTAATGTAATTGACGTGTTAGTGTTGTGTGTGCGTCTGATCATCAAAGAACAAAGCGAAAGATGTATACGCTGTGTTTTCCCGCAGAAAAGGAAAATGCAATAGAATTTTAAGCTTTCCTGATTATATTAAAATGTTACCGCTCTTAATTAAAATTTAGCCGTGGCAAGTTTTCCATTCATTTAACATTCCCAGAACGACGACATCTGTTAATCTTCATAAGTTCCCTCAATTGTAGTAAAAAAAGATAATAAAAAAAAGAAGAAATTAATGTTTTAATATCCTTATTTTATTTTTGTTTGTTTGATGTTGGATGATTTTGTGTTCGGCTCTTTAAAATTTTCTTAGAGCAGCGGTTATTGATTTGACGTCCAAACGCGTCATTTTTATTCTCTTTTTGCCGGGCTTTCAGAATATGGCAAAATAATTACTGACTGACCCTTTGCAGGCATTCAGAATTAATTCTCTCATAGTTTAGGCTAAATCAATCTGAACATATTTGTCATCTGGCTATATCAGTAGGCGTCTCTGAAAGAAACATGCAATATATTATAGTAAGACTTTGAGGAAAGCAAAACTGCTTATACACTATTTACATTATTCAGACTATTTTCCTCATCTTTGTTGCCATATTTATCACAACGTTTCGGCCGTTGTACGCTCCGACCTTGTTCAGGTGGTTGGAATGTCGAACTGAACCCTTTCTTTCGCTCGCTGGGGTAGACTGTTCTAGTTCCACGCGCCATGTCTAATGGATGTCAGTTATCAGTTATCTCCTGTTAATTCCCCTCTTCATGTTCTCAACTGCCTTAACCAGGTATTGAACTCACACTCTTTGGGTCCTGTCACTGAATCTAATCAACGCCGTTATCCACTATGTCGTGTGCTGAAATGTTGTGAAAAATATGGCAACAATGATGAGGATAATAGTCCGAATGATGTAAATTGTGTACATAATACCTCATATCATGAATATAGACAGAAGACTCCTGATAACTTTAAAGTTAAACAATTCGTCAGTAAACAATAAAGTAATGTATAAAATGAAAATCATTAGAATCTTTAAACATTAATTTAAATAATTCGAATCCACTATATTTACACTGTGCAATGTGTCCTCAAGGACACATGGTCGGAGTGGATAAAGGCGTTAGTTAGGTCCAGTGATAGGACCCAAAGAGTCTGAGTTTAATAGCCGGTTAAGGCGGTGGAGAACTTGGCGAGGAGAATTAACAGGAGATAACTGACATCCATAGACCTGGCAAGTGTAACTAGAACAATATACCCCATTGAACGAAATAAAGGGTGAAGTTCAACATTCCAACCAGCTGAAGAAGGCGGGGGCGTACAACGGCCAAAACGTTGTGATAAACATAGCGACAAATATGAGGAAAATAGTCCAAATAATGTAAATAGTGTACACTAAAAGATTATGAGTGGATTTCCTATTATCTGTCGCTCCCTGTCAGTGTTTCATTTTCTCATACTTTTACAAATTTACTCCTAGAGATTGTTGCCCAACTTACTCTAGCATCCTTGTATCAGGCCGACTCCGTGAGAAAATTAAAAACATTCTGTGTCGTATCCGGACAGCCATTCCTGAAATTTTGGATTCTCAAGTTTTCATAATTGCGAATATTTTCAGCGATTGTTGTAAGTGAATTTTGCGACGAAATTTTTGAACGATAAAGATTTTTTTATGTTAGAAATAAATTTGTAAATAATCGAAATTAATTGCAAAATCCCGTAAAAGTCACACACGAAATAAAAATAATTCTTTGTACGAAAGGTAAGTACATCAAATTGTCTTTTAAATTATAAATTAAATTATTTCAACAGAAAACCAGAGTAAAACTTTTCAAAAACATTTACTAGAGATAAATGATTTTAAAAAAAATTACTGGTTTTATAACCATTTTTTTAATCTATTCTTTTTGTAATATTCAGTTGTTTCGATTTTACAATTATTTTCGATTATTAACTTTTCTGCAGATTCGAGTTAAAAAAGGAAGAAAAGATACGTGAAGGCCCAATGCGGAGAAACTGTTTAGTGTTGTCAAATTCCTCCCACTTCAGAAAAGTGAATTGTCAAGGATATTTAACGTCTTGGCAATTCAACCAATCATGATGCTGCTTAATTATGTTTTTTTTTTTTATTGATTGGCTTGGCGTCCCTTTACTTTAACCTAGGCAGCTTGAATGCATGAAGGTGATGGAACGAATGCCGATTGTAATGACATTGTAGCAGAGGGAAATGGTATGGGGAAATTCTAAATCTGTTTATGCAGGTGAGAAACGAGCAAGTCTGGTGTTCTTCCTGGAATAAAATTTTGATGATAATTTTTAATAGCAACCGAATACTTTTTTTCTAATTTTGACATTTTTTCTTTTTTTATTAGATCAAGTAGTAGGAACTATTATTGTAATAATGTAAATAGTGTACATAATACATCATCGCATAAATATAGACAGAAAACTGCTTATAACTTTAAAGTTAAGCAGTTCGTCATTAAACAATAAGTTATTAGTTATATCCTGTTAATTCCCTTCTCCAAGTTCTCCACTGCCTTAACCAGGTATTGAACTCACACTATTTGGGCCCTGTCACTGGATCTAACCAACGTCTTTATCCACTGTGCCGTGTGCCGAAACGTTGTGAAAAATATGGCAATGAGCATAATAGTCTGAATAATGTAAATATTGTACATAATACCACATATCATAAATATAGAAAGAATACTGCTGATAACTTTAAAATTAAACAGTTCGTCAGTAAACAATAAAGTAATGTATAGAAATGAAAATCATTAGAATTACTTTAAATAAATTTTATAAAATATGTCCCTTCCACGTCAGACGCAGAGGTCGAAATGATGAGAATTTGAGTTTTCAGACATTAACCTAATTATTATTCATAATTATGTAACGAGTCTATTTAAACGCAGGCTATAAGTATATAAAGTAATAAACATGTCAGAAAAGCAAACTGAGTTACATTCTCTTTTTTATTAGATCAAGTAATGGCAACTATTATTAAGTTTGCAGTATTGTGTCCTTCATTATAATTCATTAGGTTATACTGACAAAAATATATCACGTGAAGAAAAAGTCAAATGGTTTTGTATCAGGTGAACAAAGTGTTCATCACTGCGACTATTAATCAAAATGAAATGCTTTAATATAAAATCTTAAACCAAATGTATGCACTCTTATGGTTATATATATATTTCTTCTTAATATGTATCTTAATATATATTACTTTTACTATATGTATACGGTTACTTTGTTTACATATGTAGGTGTATATATATATTGCATTATATAATCTTCATTATCAAGCCACATAGTAGGGGCAACGTGCAGTATTTGGCAGGAATATTCTAAACCTGGACGAATTCTTATACAAGGTGCGATTTGTAAATTGTCGCCATTTTATATTTTAATTCCGCGCATGCACGTTGTTTGCTTTTGAGTATGTCGACTCCATAATAAAAATAGCGTCCCTTGGAAACAATCTGTGTGCAATTCACTTCGACAGAAATTTGGAAACGGTATGCTGTACTGCTTGGCATTCCCACCGGAAGCTCCTATACGAACATTTCAGACTTTTTGGGTATCAATCTGAGGACAGGGCAGAGGATTCGTAAAGAATTGGATGCTATATTCAGTTAAAATCATGGTGTTTGAAGTGATCACTAGTGATTGCGACGTTATAGCCACCTGGTCTCAAACTCAACATGGAGAACTACATCATATGCCCTGTGAATGTAGCGCTGCACTGGGTTAAGAGGTTTGATGCGAGAAGACCTCATGTCTGGCAACAAGATACTGCAAAATGTTACAAAAGTCAAAACCTAGTTATGGCTGTCAGACAATTTCTGCGACCACGTTGCACTTTACATCTAGCCAACTAACTCTTCAAATAGCAACCTCTTAATTATAATGTGTTGAGCGCTGTTGCCCGAAAAACCAACAAAACTCCTTATAACACGAAAGAGGAACTTAAGGCAAGGGCTACGGCAACATTTTACTAAATTAAACAAGTAGGAGATTCCGAAGTTGTCTTGAACCGTGGTTGAAGCCAATGTCGATGCTATTGAGTAAATTTATTCATTTTTCAAGATATTTTTTGTGTAATTTTGGTTAATATATGAGATATTAGTGTTATATTCATTTTTCCGTAATTCAAAAATGTATCAGTGTGTCACTGTCTCACACTTTTTCAACTTTATTTCTAAAAACCGTCGCCCAAAATAATATACAATTCTGAAATCATACTGACTCCATGAATAAATTAAAAATATTCCGGAACCTCGCTGCACAAGCCATCCTGAAGTTTTTCAACACTGAGACACACACACACACACACACGCACGCACGCACACACACACACACACACACACACACACACACACTGCTCTTCCTTAAAAAAGGTTAATAGAATCTGGCTTGTGGTAATGGTTTTCGTGACCGAGTACTAAACACGCCAGATCAAACGGTGGTTTCTCTTCAATGGGTCGATGCAGGTTCAATCCCTAGCGGAAAATACATTTTCTTTTCTAATTGGATGTCTGTTTTCAATACTATGTTTCCAATCAATATAATAACATTTGAAGAAGAATATATATATATATATATATATATATATATATATATGATGTCTAGTAGGGAAAAATTCCAGGAGAATATGAATCCAAAGAAATGTCAATGTAATAACTGAGCAATATTCTTATAACGACTAAGGAATTGTAAAAAGATCCATTATGCGTAATAATTTATTTCATAGGTTATCACCTCATCATTCAGACTAAAAATGTATTTTGGTCTGAATGATTGGGTAATCGTCCATGAAATAACTTATTACATATAATGGATTTTTAATGATTCCTTATATATATATATATATATATATATATATATATAATAGATAGATATCATCAACTTATGTTCAAATGTCAGTAGCTTGAATCACTTGATATTTATTTCCTGTTTGTGTCATTAGCTTTTTAGCATGAATTTACTACGCTGATTTAAATGTCACAGTTAAACATTTCATATATTTTTTTTAAATATTTTAAGTATCATTGGCGTTTATATTTTTTGAGTGTGTATGTTTCGAGAATTCTCAGCTCAAAACAGAGCTTCCTTTCAAAATATTGTGAATGTTACATACACCATTAATTCTGTTTACACTACATACTTAATCCGAAGACTACGTGTACCTCAAAATAGATAATGGATCACCGTTGTATACGTTTATCGCTTTCTAGATTCAGACACATGCGGGGAAGATTTCAATAGAAAACTGGTGAATTGTAGCAATTCGAAGCAAATCAAAAGCATTCAATTAGTTGTAAGTAGAACACTAATATCGAACTGAGATCCAACTTAAGCTTAGAGAATTCGATGCAGCAAATATGCATCGAGGTATGGGATACTATTATATGCAACATATTGATTCGTCGATTCTTCGCAAAACGTTTTCTTGTCTTTCTTCCTACAACTCACTTTGTCTCCGCTGTGATTCATGCAACTGTAATTACTCTTTTATGATATAATACATAATTGACTTGAAATCCGGGAAAGTTTTGTCTGAATTTCTGGAATGAGGGGATATCATTATTTATATTATTAGTCCTCGGAGTATATTCCTCATCTTACTTTTTGGCAGATTAAATCTACAATTTAGACCTAAGATTGTCTGATGGATATTATTCTAGTGGATTGAATCTTCTGTTCATGAATTTAGTTACCGAATAACTGAGTGTTCAATTCCTTGTTCGGATAGTAGAAGTTTAGACCCAGTGCAAACAGGATGTGTAATATTTGACCAGTAGTAATACAGACATAAATAGCGAAAGGAGAATAATCTAAACTTGCAGATTTAATAAAGTGTTAATTTAGAAATTTCATGAATGTTATCCAGATCAATAGAAACTCCCGAAAACAAAAAGCACTGAAGGGGCGAAGTCCGAAACATTAGTAAAATATATACACAAATAAGGATAATGCGAACGTTATTTCGATAAATATATATGCAACAATAGTAAATTATTAGTAATATTTGAGAAAATTACGCACATATATATATATACATATATATATATATATATAATTATTTATTTTTTTAAAAATTGTAACATAAACATATTATAAAATCACTACAAAAATAGCCATTTTGTTTCAACACACTCGGTGTTTTATCAAGTGATGATGTTGAATGCAAAACAATGTTTTTAAAAGTTTCAAATTAATTAACGATCCTTTGCAAGGGGAAAACGTTGTTACAAAAGTAAGAATGACCCATCAAAATACAAGTATAGGAAAATTCAAAAAGCCTGACAACGAAGTCATGTTATTGTTTTTAAATAAATAATTATATATGCTCTACTTTGTATTGCGCACTCTTTTAAGAATAGTAATTTTTGCTTATTGGAATTCATTCCGTATACATCAATTATATACTTCGATATATATATATATATATATATATATATATATATATATATATATATATATATATATATATATTAATGCATGCTTCATTAAATAATATAGATAAGTTTTGTCTATTTTAAGTAAGTTCCTTTCATATTGTCTGATAAACTTAATCACATTATCGTTGAAAGATGAAAGGAAAACACCATATTGATACATGTTTAAATCCAATCTAAACTTTCGGCTTACACAAGCCATTATCGAAAATGACAATTTCAATAAATAAAACAACATACGGACGAAACAACAATGATAGTCCGCCCTTGCTGCATGAAAATTTCCAAGTAACGACAAACTCGTATATACGAGACGCGGAACCGATAATCGCGTGGCAGCTCGTGACGTCACACATAACCAGGCGAGAGTGAAAAACGACAAGTATTAAGTATAGGAAGCCGTTGGTATAAACCAATAACTTCTGCTACCAATTATAGGCATTTAAGAATATTTGTGGAGATTTCATAGTTTATCTTGTTCAAGATAGGTTTCAACAGTTTTATGTATAAAGCTTCAAGAATTTTTAGTTTTATTGTTTTCATTTTTAAGGATAGTTGTGTTGTCAACAAGGATTTTTCCGGTATTGAGTACATGGACAGGCATGTTTTATATATATATATATATATATATATATATATATATATATATATATATATATATATATATAAGAAATATAATGTAGTAGTTCCAACGAGAGAAAAGTATGTATATTAAAAAAAGAAAGAGGTGCGCAAACGTTTTTGGTTGTAATGTGGATTTATTTAGAAAAAATATTTATGTAAAACAAAGCACAATATTTTTTCTAAATAAATCACATTACAACCAAAAATGTTTGCGGCACCTCTCTTTCTTTTTAATATATATATATATATATATATATATATATATATATATATATATATTATTAAGTAATTCATCGAGTCTAGAAGAAACCTCAAATCAGACTCGATATAGCGTCGCTCACTCGCATATTCCGTGGTGAAACTCATCCGAGTTCCTTTACCCATAGAACTGTGCCCCCACGAGCCACGAGCTCACTCTCTCTCTCTCTCTCTATATCTATATATATATATATATATATATATATATATATATATATATAATCATTTAGAGTAAGTAACCTCACAGGAAATCTGAACCTATATTCCAAACGTTAGAAAAATATTTGATATTGAAATCAACTTCATTTATTCAATTTCTGATATTTAACTACAAACTATATACACGCCCTATTATTTGCTTACTCCTGATGTGTTGTTACGGCTTAACAACAAATTGAACGTTATTTAAAATAATAAAAAATGGATTGTAATATTTTTTTCGAGTTAATATTGCGATAAAAAGTTTCTTTAGAATTTCGATGACGGGTGGCTTTGTTTTTATGGCTTATCAACCTCTTACAGGTTATTTGAATTTAGAAAATAATTTCAGATTGGGAGAATTTTTGAGGAAAATAATGATTTCATGATACAGCTGTTTAGCCGATAACTGTGTGGAAAAGAGATAAACCCACACCTTTCCCAAGTAAATGAATATAATGAACTAGGCTCTCTGACTTCTAATTACGAGCCTTTATCCAATATTCCACCCACATATTCACGCTTACCGCACCTAGTATTCACAAGCAATCCCCTTATCGAGATAATGACCTGTACGAGAACTGGTGTTTCAATGTGATATCACCCTAGGCCTAGAATAACAATCCTTTTACAAGATACTAAAACGTAGCATAGAGACTAAATCTATTCCTACTATTCCCAGCGTTATTTGGGCGTAAGTGATGCATTCATACATTTTCAAAGGATATTTCCCGTAAGTTAATGTAACGAACCCAAGAGAAATATGAACACGGAATCTATGATTTCATATACCAAATTACTAACCATTGCACCAACTTAGAATTTACCATCATGCTTGACCTTAAGGACCGTAGGGTATAAAGATCTGGGCCTTACGATTTAAAGTATTTGTCATATAATCCATTCAATTTTTTTTATTAAAATACTTTATTCAAGTTATTAAAACAGTTTTAATGTATAACTTAAATTTAGTTTCGCAGAAATAGATAGATAGATAGTTAGACAGATAGATAGAGAGAGATGGTGAGAGACAAACAGATAGACAATAACTAGATAAACAGAGATACGGAGCCATAATTAAAAAAAAATAAAATTTGGATGTTTACATTTGCGCACTTATATTATTTAGCTCACAGAATAAGCTAAAAGCCCTCGCGCTCCTCCTTATTTTGAAATTATTAACAACATGTAAAGATTTGCTATCATTTTAGTCTCTAATGTAATTCAGCTTTGTACAAACGAATTTAAGATTTCTAAGGATAAATTGCTAATGTCTCTTGAAGGAAACAAATTTCCGGACTTTTATAGTAGTTAAAATATTTTAAAAATATTCACTTTGTATAGCCATATAATGCGCAATAAGATATGTTATAATTTATAATAAAATTTGAACCCGCCCCAATCCTAAATTTCTCATCTGACTTTGGCAAAAAAAATGTAGTCTTCTGAGTGAGCTAACCTTTCGATAAACCGGAAGTCACCTACTTTTGAAAAAAGCAGCCTATCAAAAATTTATTTACGTTTATAATTGCATATGTCTATATGTTGGATAAGAGATTATACATAAAAGATTCTTAATTTCTCAGAAATGCATGCATTAACACATAACTACGGACAATGCATAAACTTCGTGCTTTTCAGCGGTAGCATATGAAAAGGGCTTAGTCTTGCTGAAAAATAACAGTTAATGGTTGCTAAATTTCGCTCTTGCCCAAATTATTTTGTTTTTCGTAAAGATGATTTGACCATTTTTATGTCTTAAGGGATATTTTAAAGAAGCGGGAAGTGATAAAAGATAAACCTTCTATAGGTTGATATTTCGCTATAGTTAATTATATACGTAACTTCATATTATGATATCTTTTCCACCTTGAGACCAGAATTTCCAGAATCCTGTTACCTGCAACGATTAGAATGATTTGATGAATGTCTTTAATAAATTAATGACTTTATATTTGTACTCATGTAAATGATTTAATATTCTGGCATAATGTTAAATAAATACGAAATTTCATTAGAATGAGTATTTAATAACTGCTTTAATAAATTTGCATCTCTGCGGAACAAATAAAATTTGAAATGTCTTTTGTCATTAATCAGAAAAGTAATGCATTTAATCGTGAAAAGTTATGGATGCTTTCAATTGAATGTTTAATACAACTGTCCTTATATAATTATGCTTAGAATAAACGAAATATTTCGAGGTAAGTGCTTAATAACATCGGGCAGAGATATATGCTTACGGTCAAATCACGCTGAAACACCGGTTCTCGTACGATCACCGAAGTTAAGCAGCGTAGAGCCAGGTCAGTACTTAGATGTAAGCCCCCAAAGTCCAACCCTTACCTCACAGTCGGTGGGGGGTGTAAACGGTAGTGTCAGAGCTATGCTGCCCGGAACTTCGTTCCTGGTAGGGGCCACCCAAGGCGGACATGTCTGACACACACGCCGGCTAACAAGGGCTCTGGTGAAAATCCAAGGAGCGTCTGCATCGGTAACCGGCGGCTTCTGGTCGTTCCTGTCTCTGCGTCTGTGGGAATCCCGCGGCAAGCAAGAACGTTATCCGAGTAGGCCTGGGTACCCTACTTCTGTAATTTATCCCAAGAATCTTCTTCTCATAACAGGAAGAAGCCGGCTCAATCCGCCCAGGGTGAATGCCGCATCAGTACAGTAGTAGTAGTATGCAATCACGGTAGAACTGGCATATGCGTTTAATAAATCTGGGGTACTATATATGGAATCGTTTGAATGAATGACATATTTTAAGCCCGTATTTAATAAGACAGAGTCACTGCATTTGTTCTCTTTAGATTAGAAAAAATCTATAAATATCAGTATTAATAAAACCGACTCTTTATATATAAAGTTGTGAGAACGCTTTTCATGGAAATGAAGAATAAAGGAAATAAAATAGTTGATGCATTAAAACACTAGGAAGTAACTCGTAGAGAAAATGGTTGGCTTTAATTTCAAATTAAATCAACTGCAAATAAAAAAAGAGAAAAGTTACCCTGAAACAGTCCAGTTGTCAGCAGAGTTCAATTGATATTTATTGATTTAAAGTAGCCTCCTTCACTTGATATAATGTTTAGTGAATTAACTGACCTGATACATATTCTTTAGTACCACCTGTAAATAAAATATCAAACCGGTGGTGTTACTATAGTATGATATCTACTGTCCATTCCCCACTATACTATGATATCTACTATTCATTTTCTACTATACTACATTTACTAACTTTTGGAAATTTAAGATATGTTAGGGTTAGTGTTAGGGGTTAATGTTAGAGATTAGGGGATAGGGTCGTTGTTAAAGGTTACGGTAAGGTTAGGGTTAATGGCAGCGAACTGGTTATGTATTAAAAATCATTAACAATCTTTTATACAAATATTCTTTTTAAAAATCATCAAATAGGGATTTTATTGTTTGCAAACTGATGTGATGTCATTTAAAAATACACTTAACAGGTCATCGTTTTTCAGAGCATTTCCCAGCACTAATGAGTGCATCGTCATTTAGGGTCGGTCGCAAATGCCTTGGTAGATATCATACCATTGTAGCACCGAACTGGTTCTATTAGATGGCGAGTAAATGTAAATCTATTTATTTCTTTAGTGGATTCCATTATCAGTGACTGGCCCCGTTTTTCTTCCATACACACACACACAAATAAATATATATATATATATATATATATATATATATATATATATATATATATCAGGGTCACAAGATTGAGGAAAGAATTGCCATTTTGTTCAGTAATCAGAACTGCTAGTATTTAATCATTAGAGTGAATGTGCGTGACTTTTCTTGACAAATTGAACCCTTTATATGAAATTATTTAAATTAGTTCTTAAATGTTTCTTCTCAGGCATACCTTTCTCTAGACAACTGTCGTATTCTTTACGAATTATATATTATGAAATGTTTGGATACCATAGTTTAGATAACCAATAAATGCAATTTATTTATAATGTTACACATACAATGAGATACTCGACACGAAAAGAAAACACGTACAGAAGTCGGTGAAAGAAAGCTACGATAAACGAGGTAACATCAACTGTGATGGGACAACAGGCATGGTTTTTAGCAAAAGGATGCAAATTGGAGATATCAAAATCTTGGCCTTTTCCAACATATGTATCTCTTTTAAAAACATTCAACGAGACACATACATGGCATTTTTCTGTTAACAATCTTTCACGATATATACGCATAGAGCTTATACATTGTTGAAAAACCTTGAGCGCAACGCTCGGTGGATGAAACTAGCAAAAGACGTCCCGCTCAGGTTTAGTTAGAGATATCCTTGAATTTACCAGGGAACATGTAAAGTTTGATAGTGGACTGATGTAAAAAAAAATCCCTTCACCAATGAGTACAGAACACATTCGATAAGTGGATCTTACAATTTCGCTTTATGAGATCTGGGATTGAGTGAGAAGGGATTCCAATTGATTTCATAATCAAATGTGAAATACAGGATGCAGCTGTGTCCCTCTAGTAGAAAAAATATATCAAAACCCCAGGAAATTCTAATATTAAGAAATCGATGTGCCCAAATGACTTGAACGCACCCCAAATCTATTTAGCTTTCCCACAAAGGATTCACTTACTCTGACATGAGAAGCCTCGATTAACAATAAGTAAATCATTTTAAGACATTTTTTTTACAAATTCAGTAATCTTTTATATGTTAGCATTTGTTTAAATGTAATCTTAGAATTGTGTCCTTACTGAATACGATGCGTTATAAATATAATTATTAAAGTCTGTTCACGTGATGACGTTCTTGGTTTAAATAAATCCGAGACATATTATATGTAATTATTAGAATGAATGAAATGTATCTGTTTATTGCCCTCAGGATATATAACTATTTAGATGAAATTTTAAATGAATTGAGTCATATATATATATATATATATATATATATATATATATATATATATATATATATATATATATATAACATTGTCGTTATATTGGTTAAAATAAATGGGTCTTGAAATCTGTGGCATGAGAAATTTCCTCATTATAACAAACGAATGTTTCGACGCCTTTGTTTAACAAAAAAAGTGTACTATGTGGTCTTAAGAATTCATGAAGGTTTTAGATACTTATTTCATGTTTCGAATAATAAAAATTTTGAAAAATTAAAAAAAAAATTAATTTTCAGTCATACTGGGTTGTATATTAATATTTCTTAGTTTTATTATTTTAGTTCGATTCCTCGACTAGTTTCGGCCAGGATTGCTATCATCAGGAAAAAAAACCTGCTTGTTAGTAGCAGTGAACTACGGGAATAAATGACTTTCTGGAGAAAATTAATTTATCTGTAGTTTTCATTGATTTTTATCGTTAATTTTGTTCAGTTTTTGTGTTGGTAAAACGGCCTCTTTCAAGTAGTTTTTTTTTTTTTTTTTTTAAGAAAGAGGTTGGATAGATTCTTGCGACTCTGAATTCCAGTAGTCATTTTGATATTTTTATTGGCTCCTGGTAATGGGATGTGGTTGCGTTAAGTATATGTTATCATTTAGTTCTTCGGGAGTGTGTATGATGTGTGTTAATATATATGTTAGTATGGGTATGTGTATATGTGTGAGAACTGAAAACCTCCGCCAGCATGTGTGTGGGTGGGAAATGTGGGTAGGCCCTGATTTATGGGTTTATATATTAATACTATATTGCTATACTTGTGATTAAACCCGTCTAGATGGAGTGTTATGAGTCATAAAATCCATTTGTCATCATGGTCTTCTGGAATTTTTCTAATGTTATCATTTTTGTCTATTTCTGTTTTTTTGTTCAATTATAGTGAATTTGGCATGGCTTTTACAATCATCTTTTTTCTAGGCGTAAATGTTGTTCTACAGGTAATAATCTTTCGTGGGGAGCCAACTTAATTCGATTACGATAGTTATTAATACTGTAGTGAAGGGACCATTCAATTGCATTGTTGGAAAAATTCTGTTGTTTTCATTTTTGGTCTTATGCATTACCTTATCCTCTCAAATGTGGTTACTATCTATAATTTCTTAAGGTACTGAGGTCTACGATATGCTGGAAGGCCGAGCTCTTCAAGTAAAATTTTTAGGTCTGGTTTGAGATGTAGCATTTCTCAGTGACTTTTGATTATCTGTGATAGGAAAAGTGGAGTTGAAAGTGTTTTCTAGAGGGATGCGTCTGGATTTATTTTTAATTTTGTACATTAGATGTAGAAATTGCTTTATTTATTTGTTTCCTGATTATGTTTTGTTTATAGCCAAGTGTCGTGAATTGATGCTTGTGTTTATTTCGTTCTTCATTGTTGGAACACTTCCTTCTGATTTTAAGTGTTTGAGAATAGGGAAGGTTCTCTTTGAGGTGTTTAGGGTGGGAAGACTTAAAGTGTAGATTTGTAGGTATCGGTGATTTTAGTGTGCAAATAGTTTGCACATTTGTGTTTTTATTTATGTAAATGCAAGTGTCTAAAAATGTTACCGATATTGTTGAACTTACGTAGTTGAACATAATTGAGCCGTGCATCGTGTTTAAGGTCATAACAAATTGAGTGAGTTTATCCTCACTGCTCATGTATATTACAGAATATATCATCTTATATAAAGTACGCAGTCGCTATCAATGAAGGGATAGATATGGGACTCCTCAAATTTTCTCATCTGTGTGTGTTTGTGTGCGTGTGTGTGTAATTATGTATGTGCATGTGTTAAATAATTAAAAAAGAATTTAAATAATTTTACGTGTTTAATAAAGCCATAACTCGAATTGAAACATGACTGCAAATGTGTGGCAATTTTGACATGTTTTTGATGTAATATCCTAAAATAAAGAATATTGCTCTACTTTGTATCGGGCCCTCCTTTTAAATGTTACGAATGTTGGAATTGCCCTTTATTCTCATCTTACACACACACACACACACATATATATATATATATATATATATATATATATATATATATATATATATATATGCATTTGTGTGTGTGTCCGCCCGCGTTAAATAATTCAAAGTCATTTAAATAATTATGTGTTTAATAAAGCTATGACGGCATAAATTTAATCTTTTCAACAATTGAATTAAAAGTCGTACTTCTATAAACCAGAATATTTACATTTATGTGGAATATGATGAAACATTATCGAAATGTATAATAAAATGTGAAAGCATAGCAAAAAATATTGTAAGATATTCTAATAAAAATCCTATTTTTAACTAAAATTCATATGAGGTGATTTATCATTTAAATATAACGATATTCTTCAATGTTTAGTAACGTTATTTGATTGATAACAATTTTGTAAGGAAATAACTTAATTCATCAAAGCAGAAACTGAGTCAACTTAAAGAAGATGTATGGATTTTAAAGATAATTACCTTAGAAATAAAACTCATCTGCTGATTTTTTGGTTTATGTTGTGGTGGAAAAGACTTCAATCCATATATCATAAAAGTTAATCTTTATGCTAACCCAACACAAACCTTACAGTAGAGGAAATAATATTTAGATTTTAGATTTTATAATTTAATTTTTATTCGTATTTGAATAGTTGTCAAAATTTCCCTATGATTGTTTGGGCATACCAGATTCTGTATGCAAATGCCAACTCATATTGTGCCATTTTCCATGAGTGGAAAAAGTGAAAAGATCAGATAAGGCTTAAGACAAACATGACTTTCATAGTCTGTTTAAGTATCCCTGTCATAATTTGATAGAGACTATGACAATATAGATCATTAAACCTTTCGAGCAATCTTTTCGAAGTTTACATCACTGTAGGGATTTTTTTTATTTCTTTTTTTTTGGCGAATGCATCATCTGAATTTATCTATGGTTCTACGATGTTCCATATCCTTGCGGAAATGTCAAACGAAAATTGACAGTTCGGAGTCCAGTACCTATGCATTAAAGGTTACTAGATTCGACCAGAGTTGTAACAAAATGGAGCATTATTTAGACTCACACTGTAAATGGGTTATGATTTCCCTTTGCAACCTCTTTTGGGTAGCGAGGAAAGTGAATTCTTTTAACATCTATAAACAGAAGTGAAGAATAGTATAAATAGACCCGAAAGCTTAGCGAAGTATAGTAAATAAGAGACGAGAGAGTTGGAATAAATACAATAGATGTCGAAGGATAAAAAACCAGGCTGTTTCAGTAGAGATAAAATAGATATAGAAACTAATATGTTTTTAACTGGGGGGATGACAGAAATAAGAAGAAAAACGAATAAAGAAAGAGATCGCTCGTATCACCGCAAATAGCCAGGGGGAAAAGGAAAAGGAGATAAACGGTATAAGCTTTAGAGAAATAGAAGAAAAAAATATGAAAGTGTATTTAATACACGCCCACTCGAACGGATTACGACGCAAAGCCATGTTTAAAATGGCTTCCCATGCGTACATAGATTTTGGAGAAAATGTTCAGCTACCTGGGTATTTTCATATAGAAACGCCGCAGGTGCGAAAGGTTAGCCCTATCTCTCCTACTTCTAATAAGATTGGATTGGAGCTGCTTCGTGGTAAGAGTAAACCCTCAGGAATTTTGCACATGATATTTCTTTGTATCCAGAAAAAAAGTACAGAGAACAAACTGGATTCTATTGACTCAATGATTCCATATTGATTATGGTCTATATCGCAAGCTAAGCTCATGTAGTTCGCGTTAAAATTAACTTATCAAATTTTGTACTAATAAGACACATCCCAAAATAAGGTTCGTACACTGTCTTGGATTTGAATAATTTATTTTCGAATCAATAAAATAAAGAGGAGTTTATTTTTTTTATTTTTTGTTTAACTCTGAAATATATTTGTTCTCATTCTATGATGTCTATGATATAGTGTCCTTAAATCATCATCATCATCATCATCATCATCATCATCATCATCATCGTTGTCGTCGTCGTCTTAGCAAAAGGTATTTATTCACTGTTAATAAACTTTCGATTGAAAGAGGTGTCGGAAGGAAACACCATGTGCGGGTGGTACAATGGACAGCGGATCAGAATGAGAAACTGGAGGACTACGTTATAATAGATTTGGTATCGGATAACAGCACGGCTAAATACTCTTAGGAAACGTATGAATCCATTTCCTCCTTCCCCCAGTTACGGGTTAAATAGTAGAAATGGTAGCTGTAAACAAAGATTGATGAGATTCTTACATAAATTGATGATAGCAATCCAAAAATCCAAAATTATCTTTCGGTTTTCAATAACACCTATAGGGTTGATAAGCCGTAAAACAAGTCAATCTAACCTAAGAACGTAAATAACCTCATAATACAATATAATAAGCAAACAATATGGCGTGAATATTTACCTTTGGAAGACTGTAGACTTGGTTACGGCTAACAGTTAAACATTTCTGAGCTAATCCATGGACGTGAATTACATGTCCAATATGATTCTAACGTTTGATACGTAGCTTCAGACTTTGTCTGAGGCAATTTGTCTTCGATTCTGCTGCTTACTTTAAACGATCATAGATAACCATATGAGTAATAATTGCAAATAATATCATAGACAACCTATAAACTTGTCCAAATAGCTTCTGTGATTTATATTATTCACATGACCCTCATCTTTGTTGCAGTTTTCCTAAAGTTTCGGCCTTTGTAATAATATAATTCTTACAATACAGACTATGTTTTGGTTGTAAATAGCCATCAAAATGTCGTTAAGCCGTAAGAACCAAACCGAGCAATCAATCAAAGAAAGCAATATGACGCAACAGATAATATGACAAGAAGACAAAAACACTCCAGGTTCTGTTCGAAGATTGTTTGTTAGTGGAAGAGGGGAAGTGAGAGGAAACCATTCGTGTTAAATGCACAGCCAATAAAGTTATAAAAAAGTGGTCGAGAACAAATTTTGATAACAAAAGTAAAACTATTTACTGAAGGCTATTTTCTATCAGTGTTTGAACTGAGAATTCTTCAATTTGCGTATATTTTTCCATGTTTATTTGTTGAAGCAATCATTAGTGAATTACATTATTTAAAAGTGAGAATCTTCCCTAAGCGAATCATACAAACCTATTTGCATTCAGCTTTGAGAGGACTTTTCATTGTTCGTGATATCTCTCTGCGTTCTGAACATAATATATATCATTCATATATATATATATGTGTGTGTGTGTGTGTGTGTGTGTGTGTGTGTGTGTGTGTGTGCGGGTTTGAATGAATAAGTAAAAAACAAAAACTGCTATAACCGATGCGTTTTGTCCTCCAATGAACTTTATCAAGAAAAATATAAGGATTTTATTTTGCAACAACTATTTATAAACAAAACTAAAAGTGATTTTTTTTAACTTTTTAAATTTACGAACGCTCATAAATTTATATCAGGCTGACAGGAATGTTGAGTTAAATTATGGCTGATACTAAGTGATGGAATTTAATGTCTAATAAACGAAACTGTAATTTATTTTTAAATTATTTAATTAATATTTATATTATTCCATTTTGGAATAATGTATTATATGATTTAAATAATAGAAACAAACAAGCACACACACACACACATGTATATATATATATATATATATATATATATATATATATATATATATATTATTAATATTATTGTTAATTAAATTGTTATCTATGAGATTTTAAGTGTTCAATATTCTTTGATTAATAATAATTTTGCTCTGTCAATTTTTGACATAGATCTCTTCCTGGATTTATATCCTCTTGAAAATTCCATAACGATCACCATATTGTATCATTACTATACATACATATATACATACATGCATACATACATACGAACACACACACATATATATATATATATATATATATATATATATATATATATATATATATATATATATATATATGTATGTATTTGTGTACGTGTGTGTACCAGGTGCAGCAGAAAAAGGCATAACATCATGATTATCCATCCCACAAAATGTTTAATATCTAAAAAATACACTAAAGTAACTGAGTTTCTTTCTTGATGTTTTCAGATAAAATGTTTACCCATCTTGAAACACTATTTATCGTAAGAATCACTGGAAAACCCTGTGAGTTATTCAACTAGAGATAGAAAAGATTAAATCATTTTGTGTCAGGCCCACTGTCTTCACAAACGGGCAATGGTGAGAGGAAAAATGTTTCTGGCGTTCAGTAAGGCTACTAATATTCCCACACTGGCTTACATCTTCAAAGTCCATTCAATAACTATCAAGAAATGGGCGAATAAGTTTAAAAAAGAGAGAATAGTAGAGAGGAAAAGTGGATAAGGAGGTCACGACAGGAAGAGGAATCATCATTTCAATTAGAGCTAAAGAGGTCAATTAGAAAAGATCCAATTCAATCCACAAGACCTTTGGCACGTGAGAGGGGTATTTCAGCCATGACCTTTGTGGTACATTGTTACTCAAGGATAGAAAGGTTAGAAGGTTAGAAAGGGCGAATATAATCTTGAATAAGTAGGAAAATAATCCTGGAATAATATATGTATATTTGAACATTATTTCAGCCCTTCTTAATCATTCGATCTTTAGCTATGATTAATTAATGGTTCCTCTTTTACGCTTGGAGAGCAGTTATACAATCTTATGGATTAAAGTACCGTTCAATGATATTATAAAACTTCGGAGAATTCTATTAAGATATTTTAAATTATTTCTAAGTTACATCGGTTCAAAGCTTAATCTAACAAATGGACAAGTTTGCTTTTACACGATTTGGACAATTTTACAGATTTGGACAATATTTATATATATATATATATATATATATATATATATATATATATATATATATATATATATATCTTTTACTATAAACGTTATTTTAGTGGGTACACGTGTTTGAGTTGTTAGTACTTATTTTTTTATTGTATTACATTCGTAAAAATTGCCCTAAATTGAGAAATCCTACTAAAAATTCAGCCTTCGACAGGAATCTATCCTGCATCAATTTTTTCTAACCTTCTCCAGATCAAAATACGAAAGTAAAAAAAAAATATGTATATATGTGCATATTTAAGTAATAAATCCTTTGTACTTTATCAGCTTAGCTGGCAGTTCTCGTGATTAAAGAAAATGAATATGAATGACTTTTAATTTTGAATTTTTTAGGAAATGTTTCTTGATAATTCTCAATTCATGTTGAACGCAATTTATACATCCCCACTGCTTTTCTGTATTGAATTTAAGGTAAGTATTTTCAAAATGTCAAGAAAGCAAAAGATTCATGTAGATTTTTATGAAATGGATTTAAGCTAATTCCTTACCCAATTTTTAGAATGAGCTGAAAGTAAAAGATTTACACTTTAGGTCTGTTCATGCGTTTTCCATGCCTACATTATGTGTAAAAAATGGGATAGTGATTCCCGAAAAATATTTGAAGAAATATGACTAATGAAAAACTATTTCATCACGATCTTTATGATTTTATAGCGCTTATTATATGTCAACTGTCTCTTTCTAATTCTAATTATATTTTCCTCGTAACGACCTAATTACCCATATATTCCGGCCATATTATTCTCATCATCCTACTGTTGAACTATATTTCAGCCAGAGTAGAACCGATATTAAAATATAGTTTAGTATTCTTTTCTTCGTTACCAACGAAAGTGCCGTGTTTCATAATGTTAGCTTTCGAAAGGTACTTTTTTTATACCGCCTCTTTTCTATGTCGTCCTCTGTTGATTTATATTTAATTTATTCATTGTATGTTTTTCTAAATTTGCTTGTGTTACTTGAGGTTGGACTAAGGTAAAAGACCAAACGTAGTCACACATGACCGAAATAAAAGTACAGTATCTAAAACTTTGTGCCATTTCTTTGCTATATGTTCAGAATGATGCCCAGTCCTGAAATATTTGACTACGGCAGGTCTAGTAGTATTGATCAGAAGCTGAGGATACATTATATACGGGCTATAAAAAGAAATCATGGTTTCCACAAAACAATTTAGTTTTTTTTTTTAGTTTTTTTTTAAAGCATTTCACCCAAGCAAGGCGAGAAGCCACTAGGACGCAAGGGGTTACAGAAAGTTTAGAGCAAGATCAGATAGTGATCGCACTATACATAATGTACATTGATACACATGTATATACAGTAAATATCGATACACTATCGATTAAAATTATCTGGACGCAAGGTCAACGAATTGATGCATTATATAAGAGCAAAATATCATCGTGTATTTTCTGCGGATATCCAGATGGAAAAGTAAGCGACAAGGCAAATAGAAGAAATAAGATCAAATGAATATGCATTAACTCTACGTACTTAGAGTGCACGGTTTTCAGCAAAAGGGGATATCGCAAGTGTCGAGTTACAGATCGGGGACATAGCAAATTTAATTCTCTATTAAATATATTAACAGACAGGCGGAAGTATGATACAAAAATTTGCATGTGAATAGGAAAGCGAAGTATTCTATTCAGAAGTTGCAAGATTTAAGGGAACAGTGTGCTTGACTGTAATACGTAATTTATTATATGACAGTGAATGTCGGACAATTTCCTTCCAGATAAAGAAAAGAACTAAAGCGACAGATAGGTTATCCTGATCAGTTTTCAGAATAGAATATACATAATGTGGAAGTTTCAAGAAGAGTATACACTATAAGCTGACTATTGATTGCAATCATAAAATGACAGCAAAGAATTTGAGGATAATTAGAGATGAAAGAAGACTTTGAGAATTTATTAATCGCCGGGCACATTCTAGACAATCGAACTAAAGGTTAAATGATAAATAAAGTTGTTGAGTTTATATAAATGGACGGCAGAAGAAGATGGCTGGTAAAGGCCTTACATAGGATTTTGTGGAGATGCATACTTAGCAAAGTCATGAAATGATATGATACAGGGATGTGAGACCAAAAAAGTGAGCGAGTAAATATCATTGAATTTCATATATATATATATATATATATATATATATATATATATATATATATATATATATATATATATATATATCTTACATTTGGACATATTTTTACATATTTTGCACATATGAATTCATAAGAGAAAAACATGGAGAATTGTAGTTTAAAAACAGTGAAATCGACTTGCTAACCGAAACGCTCCTCTGTGGCTGAATCGGTAAAAGCACGTCAGGCTATATGACGGTTCGGTATAGCATACAAGTTCGATTCCTGTCGGAGGACGCAGATTTTCTATGAAAATTTCTCCGACATTCAGGCCGGTAAATGTCGTTGATGCTGTTTATTATAAACAGAGCATTTACTTAAATATTTGTATCTATAAAAAGAACGTATAAACAAAAATGTCTTAAAATAATTGTCGGACTTTGTCCATTATATATATATGTGTTTTCTATGATCAATTTAGCTGTAGAGAACGATAAATTGAGAGGAAAGTAGGAGTTAAAAATATGTCTATTGTATTGTCTTACTCTAAAGAGAAATAAATGTTTTCCTTGAAAATGAGCATACCATTTTCTACTTCAACTGTAGTTTGTACTGCAAATATTATCAGAAGGGGGTATATACAGGGAGGTGGGCTCCAAAATTGACCTCATTTCGTACTCAACAGTAAAAACTAAGTTGACTGTGCGCACATATCTCAATGAGAATCGACTAGGAAGATGGGTCGGGCGTGACAATGATAATGGCAATGTCTTGTTGAAATCACCACTTCATTGATCTGGCTTTGCACCTTGCTATTTTTTCTATACAGCTTTGTTAAAAGACAGGTCTATATTTTCTCTCTTCCTACAAGCCTAGAGGACTCTAAGCAGGGTATCACTTAGGCACTTGAGAATGTTACGCAAGACATACTACTGCGTGTTTGGCAAGAGCTGGACTACAGACTTGGCGTGTGTTGTGGTGGCGAGCATATTGAACATTTGTGAAGCTTTGCGATATCGGTTATTAAACCTACATCCTTTTGAATATCATTTTGAATTTTATAATGATAGCACGAAACATTTATATAGATTTCATAATTAATATTTTTCTCAAAGTTAGGCACAAGGCAAAGCCGGGTGAGAATATGATTTAGAAAAATGCGCTGTTGCATTTATCAAAGTAAAGTTGTAATCTACATTAGCAATCCAGATATTTTGGGGAAAATCAAACATTGCCCCATGAGACAAGTAGAAATATACAATTACATCAGCCGCAAGTAATTATTCAAAAGGAAAAAAAGCCATTGTGTTATAAAGAGTTGAACGTAACGGATATTGAAATATACATCATTTACTCATGTTATACTTATCTTTGACCAATGGCGGCTAAAATACTTTTTCGCTTCCTAGCATTTCAAACGAATATGTAAACAAATCTTTTAATATTTATACAAAAGAAATATATTTATTTTTATAAGCGCACTGCAGTGATTCGACGTTTTGATTGGCTGAATTCAAGAAACGGGTCAAACCCTTCCCTTTTTATATGTGGTTGTCTTAGTTATTTCCTGTTCCTTTTATTCAAACATAATTGAATATTAAAAGGAGGAAAAAATGAAAATAGCTGAACTTATCAGCGTTTTGAGAAAGTGGAAGACCAATACAATGAATTCTAAAATAACTGAATAATATACATATATATTTTTTTTTCTAAAGAATATGATTCATTTTTACCCCAACATCTGTATTTATTCAAGCGTTGTTATAGTGTAAAATATTGTTTGAACCAGAAGCCTCATTTTATATTTATTAAACAGTCTTTTAAGTCTACCGGCATGTGAATTCAAAAATGTTTAGTAATATATCACAGGAGATCGTAGGGTTGATCCCTACTGGAGGAAATATTTTCTTTACTAGAATTTCTGAAAAGCACAGGCCGATAAATCTTAATACCCAATATATAATACCTAAAAATGGCCGAAGCAAGAAGAGCAAATCACGTGCGTAGAACCTGATACTCGTAATGCGAAAAGTAGTCTAACATTGTCTGACACATATCCTAAAATATGACGTCCTGTTCATGTGTTACCAATTTGTGGCACCATGCATCCTGACGATTTGAAAGAAATATTTATAGATATATGATTTGCTTTTTTGCGGTTTATCAACCATTTGAGGATTATTTAGGGCCGAAAAATATTTTGGGTTTTAAGAATAATTCTTTCTTTGCATTCAAACGATTTGGTAGAAAGAAAGAGAAAACGAAGAAAGAAAGAAAAAGTAATACGAGACGGGTCATAAGCGAACACACACACACACGGCTTAAGAGACGGAAATGAGGAGGAAAAAGGTTATTGTTGATAGGTATCAGATGTCGAAAATATCTAGGTCACCTACGAACAAGCGTTGACCGATTTCCGCTTGTCCACGAAAAATGGAATTTTGTTATCAATGGATGTCACCAAAAGAAGAAATCCATTGTTGAACATTGATGAAACACAGACAGTCTTCACTGGGTGTGGAGAATCAAAATCCCACACAAGTAGTTTTCACTGGCTAAGTTTTTCTTTTGACAGAGTGGACTTTTGCCCTGCGATAATAAAGATTTTTTGTTATCAACACATGGGCCGAAGGAAAATGAAATATTTTTATTTTTGCTTTAGAGACGCCAAGTTGGCTGGAAACTTGGAGAAAATTCCTTTCTTAGGCCATGTCCAATTAGCGATAAACTGCTTGACAAACGCCACGTGTTGAACCGAGAGTTGTCACCTCGGCCGCTCATGATAAGGGCGATTTAATTAATTTTTTTTGGTTAAGCCAGGTATTTCTTTCCCAAAACAAAGCCACGGGTTGTTCACGCTCGACTAAGACGTCATTGGCCAAGTGGATCATGACGCACGAAGGAGGAGGAAAGATACCCGACTAAGACGTCATTGGCCAAGTGGATCACATGACGCACGAAGGAGGAGGAAAGATACCCGACCAGGACCTCATTGGCCGAGAGTGGTCACGTGACGCACGAAGAAAATCAGTCGACGCCTCTATCCAGAGTATAAGTATGAGAAGCCGATACGAAGAAGTGGGGAGAGCAGCTCACGCCCCTCAGAAGCATGGTGAGAGAGTGGGAGTGAGAAAAGAGTTACCAAAAATGGAAAAGAGTGGAAAATCCCTAACCAGAAATAAGAAGGGTGGATACGTATTTAGAATTATCGAAGAACCCCCGACGCCAAACAGACCCGCCCCGGTTTTTGTCGGCGTCAATAAAAGCGAGACCCCAACCGACAGAAATCAGTTCAGCCCCGGATGGCGGAGGGAAGAGTTCGTTCGCCCCTAGCGGGCCGAAGAGGCCAGCTCGTTTGGCCCTGAGTGCAAAGTTCGTTCGACTCAAGCTGGCGAGAAGAAGTAGTTCGCGCACCGACGGCAGAGATGAGTGCCCAGTAAGTTGAGCCCCGGACGGCAGGCAGAGATGAGTGCCCAGTGTTGAAACCGCATCAAGATAGCTGACCAAGATTCACGCACACTTTTGGACTCTTCTTCAACCAAGAACAAGTAGTTTGAAGAGCGACTTAGAACCAGACCACAGAAATAAGTTTTTCGACTTTCGTCCAAAGACACACCGAAACACAAATTTCTTAGAGAGTAGACAACTTGAAGCGTTAAAATTTGCCTAGCGGAAGCGTCGTGCCACAATCCACAGAACGGGTCGGAAAGTAGACACAGTCCTATGTACCGAACAACTAGACATAAAAAGTTTGTTACCTTTTTCTTTGATACTTTGAACTTTGTGAGTTTTCATTTTATTTTATTTTATACATATTTGTGTGTTATCACCCCCGTTGAACTCAGCTTGCATTACGGCCCCAACCCCTGTTTGATCTCGTCTGTCTAAGATCAATTAACAACGTGGGTAGGCAGACTGGAGATCAGTGCAGTTACCCTGGTAACCAGGCGTTGGAAGCAGGTTGGGAACGGCGAGGCTGGTATCAATCTAACCAGATTCCTACCCGAATCACCAAAGGGTTAGAACGTCACGTTTGGAGCAGCGACACCCCGACGGAGCGGCGAGGAGCGAACAGCTGACGCCGCGGCGAAGACGTCACAATTGGTGCTGTTTAGGGACGTCACAACTGGCGCCGTGGTAGATCAGGATAGAACGTTACAGTCGGCGCTGCGACCGGGGGACGACGTCACAAATTGAAGAATATAATGATTTGTTTATTTTATATTATTGGTATTGGAGAGGTAATATCCTTCAGAGTCTGTCTATATTTCTGAGATGAGGTATTATGTACATTATTTACATTAATCGGACTATTGTCCTCATCTTTGTCGCCATATTTATCACAACGTTTCGGCCGTTGTACGCTCCGGCCCTCTTCAGGTGGTTGGAATTTCGAACTGAACCCTTTATTTCGCTCACTGGGGTAGACTGTTCTAGTTCCACCTGCCGTGTTTGATGGATGTCAGTTATAATCTGCTAATTTCCCTCTGAAAGTTCTCCACTGCCTTAACCAGGTATTGAACTCACACACTTTGGGTCATGTCACTGGATCTAAGGACCTCAAGGACACATGGCACAGTGGATAAAGGCGTTGGTTAGATCCAGTGACACGACCCAAAGAGTGTGAGTGTACAGTCTACCCCAGGGTTCAGTTCGAAATTCCAACCATCCGAAGAAGTCCGGAGCGTACAACGGCCTAAACGTTGTGATAAATATGGCGACAAAGATGAGGACAATAGTCCGAATAATGTCCGAATAATGTAAATAATGTAGGTAATGTCCTAAATGTCATTTAAAATTAATTGACAACTGTTGTGCCTATATTTACCAATAGTATATTAAATACTTACGTTGGTTACATATCTGTCGCCTTATCTTGTAGGTTAACTTGTCGCTTATCGAAAATTACTGCAATTCGGACATATATCACCTCCAAATCAACAAAATAAAACAATATATTAATATTAACTGGTATTAAATGTATTTCAGCTCTTTTAAAATGTTTATTATGCGTCTGAAATAATTAAAATGAGCATAAGTTTTCATATATTCGTGTCCAGTTTTGTCAACCTCTGTGAAACATTTCTGCGCATGACGTAACTTATACGAGAAACTTATACTGAATTTGAGATGTATTGCTAAAATTGCCAGGATAGAGCCCACTACACTTTCCTAGAAAACCTGGACAATTAATTTCTTATACCCTATTTACATTATTCGGACTATTGTCCTCAGCTTTGTTGCCACATTTATCACAACGTTTCGGCCGTTGTACGCTCCGGACTTCTTCAGCTGGTTGGAATGTCGAACTGAACACTTGATGGGGTAGACTGTTCTAGTTATCTCCTTTTAATTCACCTCTCATTCGATCTAACTATTGCTTTTATCCACTGTTCCATGCGTCCTTAAGGGCATCTGTGTATGAATTTCTAGGACTTAAAAACTTAATGTCTTCAGCAACCATTTTTACCAGCACTCATATTGCAATTTTTGCTGTTATCATTGCATTTTTTTTTTTACCAGAGATCATATTGCAATTTTCTTTGTTATTATCGCTTTTCACTTGTACTCCTATGTTTTCACTTGTACTCATATGTGCTGATTCCTTAATATTCCTGATCCCTAGGAGAGCGGACCAGTATTCCAATAGATAATCTGATGGAGATTTTGACATTCTCTACACAAACAGCACACTTCGGAATGGGAGCACACATATATCGACAGGATAAGGGCTTAGCAATGGGCTCAAAAAAAAAAAAAAAAAAAGATAAGTTTTTTTTTATACTTTCAGTTTTTTATTTTGTTTTTATTTGGGGGTTAACAATTTGCCCATAGCTGGGACCCTAACAGGTACTACCACCCCAGATCAAGATCGACCTGGAAACAACAGCAATTAAGATCTGTTTCCACGCTCACCAAAAGCTTTCATCTCCCGATCAGAAGCCTTGCTGCCGGATATAGTTTATCGTCATACCCAGGAATGAGATATTAGCAGAACAATTTAAAGATTTTAGTACAGCTTAATGTTCGACATACGTGGTTAATATTAGGGTCATTGACAAGGAATTAATAGATTAATTATTTTTTTAAATTATTGTCTCTGTCTACAACTGCAAGCCGGTCGATCTTTGGAAAGCTGTCTTTCTTTTTCATTTTCCTTCGAAGTTGCTGCCCGTGCCATTTTCGTCCTTCGGCAAAATCTACATGTAAGGAGTTTAGAAACATCAACGGCATTCTTTCCACTACTTTATGTAAATATATTTTTTCTAATACATTCATTCATTATTTTTTGTTTAACACCTATGATATGTGTGTTTATGACCCGAACTGTCACGGGTCTGTAACATATTCTTTTCAGAACAAGTAATACAGGAATCGTATAAACGATCATTCTTTTCACTTCGCAACAAAAAAAAACTCAATGCATGTTTTTAAAATATGTTTGTTTTTTTTCACGAATACTGGACGGTCTTATTGATTTATTTAGTGTCTTTAAATTGATTAATTGATTTAAAAACACAACAACAGAGAGTCCATTGTTTCTGCAATTGAGAGCGCTTATAATATCTCTATTGATAATTTTGACTTGGCTTCAGGGGAAATGCTTGAGTTCCTTCTGCATTGAAATACAATACGAAGCAAAGGTTTCGTCCATTTCACATATAAAATGTTAAATAAAAAAGTGCATTAAAATGCTTATGGATTAATGACTACATAAAAGTGCAGAATTTAAAATAAAACCTGACGTAAATTATCGGAAAATAATATTTTATTCCTTTAGCCGAAGAATGAAGGTCTTAAATCAAGGCCAACACTCAAGTAGAAAATGCACTGTTTTGTAATTTGTTTCATAAACGTTTTAATATTTTTCCATTACGCAGTAATTTTTTCAATTGGAATTCTTTTTGGTTGAATGAATAATAACACTGACTAAAGAAAATAAACATCTTTGCAGATAAGGTGGCGGGTAACTTTTCCTTGTTCATAAAAATACGTCATTGTTATGTTACTTTTATTTATTCATTTATTTGTAAAACTTCCTGTTTATAATGTAACTTAAGTGACCTAATAGATTTTGCGATATTCACGGAAGTTTCCCTGGGGGTACTAAGAAAAAAGATTGAAGTATTTCTATGGGAGGAACGTCCATCAATAACTATCCTTTGTTGTCGTGGTTTGTTTGCAGAGAAACATTTTTGGAATATTCGATATGCCTTGAAAAAATAAAGAAATAAAAAGCACTTTTTAGTTCTACAGACATCAAAAACTGGGAAAATTTTTTTTTCTTTTTATTCGTTTTGAACTTCTGAATACGATCAATTTCTTTAAGACTTTATAATGAATGATTTGGTTGTATTTGATCAAGGATATCAATAACAGCTGGGATTTTGAAACAAATGATAAACGAGTTAAAGTTTTAACATCAGGATCATGTATGACTGTGAAGGTTAAACATTATTATTTGATTATTTCAAAAATTCCGTTAGTAGCTGGAACTTTCAGAGCTTCGTTGCTGTTGTATAATGCTCTTTATGTTGCAACCAATGACAATGGTTTTTACTTCGTGTAGGAATTCTATCCAGTGAGTAAAATATTAAATAACCAACATAAATAGAATATTAAAGCATACGAATCATATTAATAATGGCATTAAACTTCAATTTAAATTATGTGAATATAGTGTATTAAATATCATTGTTTTACTTATCCTTTAATGTAGCAATCATATTAGCATGAATGTCCTCAAGGCCTAAACTATTTTTTGCATAAGACTACGATGCCAAATTTAGTATATTCTCAAGAGAATACGCTACTAATTACATTCAAATTCTTCTTTGAACTGTCAGGTATGATTTTATCTGGAAAGGAACAACGCATTTATAAATTAGAAGAGATGAACTTAATTCTTACAAGATTCCACATCTCTAACATCTCTATATCATAGTCAGACAATGAAATTTGCAGTCTACACACGTATAACCGCAGAATAAGCTTTTGAAGGAATTAGAAATCCCGCCATAATTCATTGTTAGCGGCCACAATCTTAACAATATAAGATATGCAGATGACAATGTGTTTATAGCAGACACAGAAAGGAAATTACAACAACGCCTGCAGAACGTAGTGAAGAATAGCGAGAAGAAAGAACTAAACAAATACATGAAAACAGAATCTATGTTTGTCAGCAAAAAGACGAGACCAACATCAAATTACGAATTGGTGACATCAAAAGCAATATGTACAGTAATTTAAATATCTAGGAAGTGTTTTACAGAAGACAGAAAACGTGACACCGAAATCCGAAGAAGAATTGGGACAGGGAAATATACGTACGGAAAGCTAAGAAATTTAAATTAAGAAACTGGAAATTTTCCTTAAAACAAATTAATGAATGCTGAACTGTTATGCAAAATCAGTCATTTTATATGGCAGTGAATGTTGGAAAATCTTTTCACAGATGAAGAAAAGACTTGAGGCAATAGAAATGTGCTTCTACAGAAGCAGGCTTAGTATATCATGGACTGATTATGTGACCAATGATCATTTTTTTAGTTAAAATTGAAAGAAAAAAAACCTTATAATTAACACCAGAGAGGCAGTTAAAATTACTAGCGCTCATAACGAGGAAAGACGGCTGGTAAAATTTGACACTCACAGAACATGTTGATGTCAGGAAGAACAGATGAAAACAACGCATACCCGGCATAATGGGATTTGTAAATGAAAGGTATAGCAGGGTTTAGGAGAGAATGCAAAATGATAATATTTACTAAGAACTACGAATGACAGGACATTGTGAAGAGTCATCAAAATCCCTAAGTGGCATTTTGCTTAAAAAAACTCATGGTGACTATATAGAGCTTAGTATATTTTGACCTCGCCTTATGATAATATAGGAAAATGTTTTTCTTCTATAAACCATTAGATAATGCTGTATAATAACCATGGGAATATAGTCATTATTTTCCTACATAATTAAGAAAAGAAAATTATATATATATATATATATATATATATATATATATATATATATATAGTCTTAAGGCTATATTTATTAAGGTGAAATATAGTCATAAGGCTATACTTATGAGATAAAGTGCTCAATATCAGGGATAGAGCGTGTGTAAATATAAAAGTGAACATTGAAGTCAACACTTAGAGGCGACAGACTGTTTCATCCTAGACGCAATCATCAGGCCACGACTGCAGTTATTTTTATCGGCTATTTATATATACGAGTCAGTGATGCATTGTGGGTAGTCTATTTTAGTTTTTATTTTCCGGAAGTCGTTTATTTGTTTATTTTTTATTTATTCGGGTTAAACTAATTTGCTTGTAATTATTCATTTTTATTTTTTTATTATTATTTTTGTTCTTTATTTTTATTTCTCATCTTCTTTATTAATTTCTTTATTTTTACTTTAATCCGTATTTTTATTAACGCAATAAGAATTTATTTATACCGCTTATTTAATATTGTTGTCTTGGTTTGGAATTATAATTAAAGGTATTTATTCAATTTTGGGGTTGATTGTGGAAGTTTTTTCTAACCATTATTTTGGCGGGAGCAGTTTTTATTTTGTTTATTATTTCATGTATTTATTTGGATTTATTGTCTTTTTTTTTCCTAACGGTTAATTTATCGGGATCGGTTTGTTAGTTTATTTATTTATTTATTTGGATGAATTTAGATTAATTTATTTTAATTTTTTTATTATTTATTTATTATACTGCATATTTTCATTCATTTACTATTTTCATTTTTCTAGTTTTAAGTAACGTAGTATTTTTTTATGTTTTATTTTTTATCGTTATATCAAATTTATATTTTTCGTCCGATTTTTGGTTTCATTTCTGTAGTCCTACTAATATTTTGGTCATAATGCTTTCTTAATTTGTTTATTATTTACTTTATTTACTTTATTTATTTATTTTGTTTTTTTCAGTTTTCGATTTTTAAGTAACGTAGTAAAAATTTGTTTTCATGTCTGCATTTTGATATGAGCTCGGATCATTTATTTAATAATTTATTTTGGTCTGGGAAGGTAATGATAGCTATTTTTTCCTCCAAGCATAGTTTGCAATTTTTTGATTGATTGTTGTAGGCTGATGATCTTTTCCTTATTTTCCAAGATATTCTTGGTGTGATGTGCGTCTTGTTTTTAATTTCCCAGATACACTTAGAAAGCATTGTGCTGTTCGCATATTTATGCACAATGCACCACTTACCAGTAGATATAAATAGCCGAGAAAAATAACAGCACTCGCGACATGAATATTTTGTCTAGCATGAAATAGACTGTCGCGTCTAAGTGTTGACTTCAATGTTCACTTATATATATATATATATATATGTATGCGTGCGTGTGTGTTTGTGTGTGTATCTATAAAATTTGTTATGAATTTCTATCCTCTATAATTAACACTGAAATATCTAATGTGAAATATAGACACAGAAATAGAAAATTAACAATTATTTAATTCAACATCCACCTTCTGCAAACTCTCAAATATTAATATCGGACTGTATTTCCTAAAGATAATAAATAAACATTTTCATAAAAACACTCTAAGATATTCGATAGGAAAACGATTAAATTTAGCTCTCCTGTACTGATAACATGTATAAAATTATCAACTCACATAATAACTATATTTTTAGAAATTTCCATAGGATAAAAAACAAACCTTGTAATTGTATATATAAAAAAATGGCAAATGCAGATTTACTAGGGCTATATATCAAGGATCCATATCCCCTAAAAAATATAAAAAATTATAATGTTTACATTGGAATTTTCGAAAATGACTGAAAACAGAGATTTTATATCATAGCCAACCCTAAATTAAAACAACAGACAGCTCTTTCAAAGAAATGTTGAGAATTGATGGGGAAATTTTTGAACTCACAGATAGATTATAAGATTATAGGCTCCGCACATACTCCTAATAGTTTTAGGGATAGATAAAAAAAATAGAATAACAAAATACAATATTCAAAACCAAGTATTGAATCAAAGGAATAAATTAGTAATAAAATATCGATATAAAAACAAATTCAAATTTTCATAATATAGATTTTACTTTATTAGGTACTATATTTCACTAACTCTTCTAAATGTCAAATATATCACTAATTCTAGGTTCTATATCTCCATGTTTACAACATATTAATTCTATCTTACAATTGTCCTGTGTTCTAAGAACTCTCTTTCCTTTTATTACTTCCACATATTTATGTATGTATTTTATATTTGCTTTTTAACATAACTTTGTATTTTTAAGTATAACTTTATATTTTTCATGTTTTTGATTTAACCTATATTTTTTATGTATTAATTCTTTTTTTTGTTTCTGAATAAAATACCAAAATGATTGCTAGAAAATATACGTAGGTTAATCAATAAACCACGAACATAGTGCTAAATACATCATTAATTAATTAATATATATATATAAGATCAAGTGTGAGTATGAGGTAAAATTCATAACTGATTCGGACCAGGCTCATTGATCCAGCTCGCCGAGATGCTGAAAAGTTTTCAGTTCCATCCATTAAGCAAATCAATATTTTCTTATTTAAAAACTGAAATATTGATTTTGAGGATCAGGAGGATAACACTTTACCACCAATCTCTTATGTAATGCATCAGTTTATATGTATGATTCATAATTCTCAAGGTTTGTTTGTATGCGTGTATGCTAGAAGCACAGAAATTAAAACTGAGATATCAAGTATATATTGTTCCATTATAAAATCTACCAACATGTTTCTCATATCGTGACAATTTTAACAGTTATTACTGAGAGAACTTGTATGTTAAACTATAAAAGTCAAATATAGTGAAATAATCATTTACTTATATTTGTTTAGTCGATCTCAGTCGAGACCATCTAATCTACAACTCTGTGCCGAAATTAATAGTAAAACTTATGATGTAATGAATATGCATACACCTGGGTTCCCCCACACATGATATGATTGGCTGGTGTCAGCCATATATACAGACTGATGTAGAGGTACAGGAGGACGCCTATTGACAACGCCTATTGACGGCACCTGTTGCGATTGTCTTACTCGGTAGTTCAAAACCACTTTGCTACTTTGAACAAATATATCCCTTTCCGGGACATATCAATTTATAATCTTTTCACTGGCTATATAGTATGTGCATTGATAGAGCAACATACTGTTTAGAATTCAGATTTTCCCTTCTCCAAGACTGCCAACCACTGCAAAAGTGTTTAGTCTATAGGGTTATTTCACCATTAAATGGTGGAAGAAAATATGGATTTATTTATTTATTTCCCAAGTTTGTTAGTACGAAGATTTGACATGAATTTGAAGACGTTTTAACAGCTAACTCCCCGAAATACCCACACATACGTTTTGGTATATATTTCTAAGGTAACCTTTTATGATTATTGAAATAAGCAATTTTCTTAATTACCTTGATCCTTAAATTACAGAATATTCAAAATAAACTATTTACTTGTTTGGAATTGTTAACCACCATAGATGACAGTTTGGGAGAAAGTATTACTTGCGCGAGCGCACGCAAACACACACACACACACACACACACACACACACACACACACACACACACACACACACACACACACATTGTAACGTCCGGTTGTCCACAGACTCATCTAAGAGCATTTACTGATATTTGTGTTAATAGTTTCCGACTATTATTTTTTGTGGTAGTGTATTTGGCACAGTCTTTCTGAGGCTGACCCTGGGGTCAAAATAGACAAAATAGGGATCTCGATTTTGATTGGCTTAACCTAATGTGGGAATGTTAGATTTAGAAAGTGTTTAAGTTTTTACACATAGAAGAGATCAGACGTGGTTATTTCGTGTTTTAGGGAACTTGCTCCCCAGTAGGGTTGACAGAGCGACTCCACTGACTAGATGGACACGTCGAATTATTAATAAAATAGATGTTCTCAAATCCCCTTTGTTGATGTCTCATTTTATTTCCGAACTAAACCAAACTAGGTATCAGCCGGCTGGAAGATTATAGAGAGCAGAAAGCAAAATATGAGGGAATCAAGGCCGTAGCTCCAAAAGAACCCCAGAAGAAGGTGGGGATAAAACATTTGCAGGACGGACTATTCTCCTGAGTTCTTCTCTGTCTTGCACGGAGCACGGACCAGACTCTAATTTGACATACAACGTCCGGCCTTGTGTAGGAAGAGAAATTTGAAACATAACTTTTCGGGGAATCTATTGCCATTTATACGCCAAACTAATAAAATCAGTTGCTGAAAATAATTTTTCTTTTCAACTACTTCATCTTATTTACCGACGGTATTTTTTTTTAAAAGTTGCCTAAAAATCAATCGATGCGATACTTTTGTATTCTTTTTATGAATAAAATAGGATACCTCATTTAAAGATCATTTTATCCTTGTGTGTTAGTATATATATATATATATATATATATATATATATATATATATATATATATATATATGAAATGAAAGAACAGTAAGATATATGATTCGGTGTTCTTGTTATCTTATTTTTATTTTTACAAAATAGTGCTCAATGTAAATTTACAGAGCATAAATATTATAAATTAACTGATTTAAAATATGTTTTTCGCTACACAGTAATAACTATGTTTCAAAAATGGAAGGTAAAAACTTTAAAATTAATTATATAATTAAATTAAAAGAGTTAATTCCGTTTCATCTTCAAACGAATATTGGAATAACTTATTTTAAAATTTATTTAGTTTTAAATGCACATATGAATTCATAATTTACTGTTTCCAAGGATACAGAGAAATCCGATCATTTAGACAGGGGCGGTAGTTATTTTTTTATATTTTTATTAACTATTGTCGTATCAATTATGAGTTACGTTCGAAAAAGAGGTTAATTTTAGGGAGGGTAGTGGTTTATTTTTCAACCACTTCTGACATCCGTTAAATGCATGTCGTCTGTTTTTTTTTTTTTTTAACGGCAAAAAGTTTTCGGCAGTTTTTCCTTGTATATTCAAAGATTTTTTATGTGTATTTGTGTTAAAATACGTTTTAGTAAACTACAATTTTAAAATATGTTTACTCTTGTTTACTAATAGACTATATTTCTTTTTAAAAACATGTAAATGTAATAGAATTACTTACATTATTTAAAATTATTTTTTCATATCAAATATAAGTATGTATATTACAAGTTCCCATTTTTTAATTTTATTTTTAAATTTATTTTTAAATATTATTTAAGGAAAAATTTTGGCAATGGCGGCAAAAATCGCTATTTTTTGTTTTGTTTCAATTAATTTGCACAAGAGTGTAATATGTTTTTCTTGTTCAGATTTTTAAAATGTTAGTGACTTATCTTGTCTCCACTATTTCTTCAGATATCGCGTGAAGAGTCCAAAAGTGGTTAGAAGTTGGAACTCTGGCTGCCAACTGTAAATTAGAAATAATTTATTAATGCCTCGCTAGGAGTTTATATATAAGTGATATATTGGCTATTCAGTGTTTTTTCTTGTTTGTAGCTCTATACTACATCTAAATCTTTTCTTGGTAGTTTTTTAAATTTGTTTGAATTTCAACTCTTTTTAGGCATGGGACAATGGAGTGGCCAAGTAGACAAAAATAAGCATTTCCAACACCTGCTTCATGGGCACGACAACGCTCGTCCTGACCTCGCTACTTTGGAAAAATATTCTATTTTATAGTTGAAACGTTCTACCCCACCCAAAGTATTTATCTCGTTTAGTACCATCAGATTATTACATTTTTAGGTCGCCTTCCAACAGTCTGCGAGATATTTCTTTCTTGAAGTTTAAAACATGGCTCAATGAATTATCCGGTTATTTCTACGATTAACTTTTAAAAGCGAATGGAACTTTGACAAAAAGTTCTGTACGATAAAAGAGAATATATTAATGATTGATTAAATAAAAACTGATGACTACGAGGTTGAAAATACATGGGATAATGAACGAATTTATCTTGATTGAGAGATTTTTTTTTCTACGGTTTGTCAATTCGTAGGTGGTTATATAAAGCTAAATTAGATTTTCATATTATAAGAATTATTTTGTATATAATAAGTCTTATAATTAACCCATCGCCAAGAGTTGGGTTCATGCCTTTCCCAAATGTATTTGCGCATAAGTGAATATAACAATCCCAACTGGAATTGGAACACGGCTTTCTGATTAAAAATTCCGTTCCATTTTACAATTACACAACACGCAGATCTAAGATTACATCATCTTGTATTCCAACGAGATTACTTATATAGCAACTGATCAAGATCGACATTGCTTAGCTTCGGCGATCGGACGGAAACATATGTTTCAACATGATATGGCCCTAAACCACAAAGTTATACGACGAGCCAACAGAATAATAATTCAATCAACTTATCCGACATTGTGTCTTGGATTGAGTGATTAATTAAACAATTATATATTATCTATTTATCTCTCAGTAGGGAGAGTGAAACTGTGAGATGTCCGGGAACTGTTGCGAGTCCTTATTTGATTTGGCACCGATTCATTTACAAGGAAATATTAAAAGAACATATTCCACGGAGATGATAATTGCACATTGAGTCAAAGGGAGTTATATTGCGTATTAAATGTCCATTACATTCCCAGCAAATATAAAAGAGTCAGCAAAAACAGTTGGATATTAATAACATCTTCAGGGATGTTTCCTTTTAATTGGATCAGCAGAGAATATCCAATCTTGATAAAGGAACAATTGAAACCCACTTTGCAAGAGTTGCTCCATATGAAGAATGGTCACAAATAACGAATGACTATTGATTGCAGTCAATGGATATTGCTTGCTTACAGGGTGAGATTTAGACAAATATCTACGGATTATATGGAGAGAATAAAACTGAATATCGCAAATGAATGTTCATAATTTCCTGTGTAGATCCTTGGCAAAACATAGCATCATTCAGTTATATCAACCACAATAGAGCCAGGTAAAAGCTTTTCGATATTTTGCTTTATTCCAGAGAATAAATCCTCCTGGGAAAGATTATTTTCTAACAGAAAATAGTAAAATCAAGCAGCTGAGAACAATCCCTGAAGGTAGTTATGAAGACTGAGTTGGATAGCGACTCGGAATGAGTATTTGGATAACCAAGTTCGATATTTTGTTGTGTTCATAGTATCATAAGTTAAAAAATGTTTGTATTTCCTCCAGATATGGGTTAAATACTCGGCCAGCCTGGTTGTAGTAGCCGTATTTCGTAACCGTAAGTTTGAATTCCAAGCCGGTTGGTGATGAAACTGAAATCTCCATCCCGTAACACTCTACTACTTCCTATCGAAGGCAAGGCAGCAATGCCTAACCTGTCCTCAAATTCTCAGTGAGTTGATTGGACTTGGGTTTGAGTCAGTGAGTGACGCTGAAATAAGGGTGTATTTCTCTGATATACAATTTTGCACTTTATCCAACCGTTCACATCTTTTCACCACTCATCAAACCGATATATATATATATATATATATATATATATATATATATATATATATATATATATATATATAATTTATACGTTTTATTTAACAATCGTCTCAATGTAAAAAGAGCAGTCATATAGATAAAATTGTCATAATAAACTAATTATAAATATAAGATAGAAAAATATAATAAATATTAAAAACACTTTCAACGGTTGCAAAACGAGCTTAGTTAAAGGCCAACATTTGCCTGTTTTCTTAGCAACAGCGCATTTTTAGTTAGCTGTACATAAACTGTTAAATGCTTTCACAGATAATTGATTAAAAATGGCTTCTTCCTGCATTATTCTTTTGCGCTTCACAATAGGTAAAATCATATTTCATTGTTTCCTCCCACTTAACAGTTGCGTTTTTTGGCTCAAGCCTCCGTGACATTTAATTCTCTGTTTTCATTATTTAAGACGGACACGCATAGCAACACCGGAGATAAACATTTCAGTAACATTCATTTTCAGTTTTAACTGCTCGACACGAAATGAAATCTTTTCGTCGTATTCTGGTTTATTTCTGTCTCAAATTTCTAGCCGTACGTCTGTTGATAGATTCCCTCTCAACATTTTTTGAAGTTAAAATCGATATCAATTCTAATAATTGCAGAGTTTATTGTAATCACTCTTTGAATTATATAACAATAAAAGTTTGTTAACAATCAGTAAAGTACATAAGAAATTAAACATTTTGCGTTTTGTGTTATAAATTTCCATTACTCGAAATAAATTAAAACGAGATGTATTGTCATGAAGTTATTATTTTTTTAAATTGATGTATACAAAATGTTTGGAACTAAATGATTTTGTTAAAATTTATATTACTTAATCTATGATTATAAAAAATTTTTTCTCTTTGTTTCGTGAGAAGTTACAATATCTAGAAAATATGAATTTCTATGGTGCGAATAATTGAAACGTTTTCCTGGCACCTTTTTAACGGCGCAGAAAATGGGATAAGGCGTGCCGACTCCAAATTCCAAACACATGCGTTGTGTAGCCCTTCACATAACAACCTAGCTAGGGATTAATAATGATGTAGACTGGGATTTCAAGATTTAGTTGATATCCAGGATATGAGAAGAATAAAACTGAATTCAAAATCGGAGGTTCATGATTCTTCAACTCTAACTCTTGACAAAAAAAAAAACGTCTTGAACTGATAACATAAGAGCAACAGCGTGACAGGCTTGTGATTTTATAGTCTTCACAGTAATCTGCTTGATGCATACATATCTCTACCACCAGTGTGAGTCTAGTCAAAATGTTTACATTTCGAATGCTTATTATCTAGGCTACAATTATTTCTCTATTTAAGAATGGATATCTATATATATATATATATATATATATATATATATATATATATATATATTTATATATATATATATATATATATATATATATATATATATATATATATATATATATATATATATATATATATATATATATATATATATATATATATATATATATATATATATATATATATATATATATATATATATATATATATATATATATATATATATATATATATATATATATATATATATATATATATATATATATGAGTGAACATTGAAGTCAACACTCAGAGCCGAGAAGCTGTTTCATGCTGGACGCAATCGTCAGGTATGAAACAGCTTGTCGACTCTGGAGTATTAACTTCAATGTTCACTTTTATATTTATAATTACATACGTTTTATCTGTGATATTGAGCACTTTAACCAATAAATATAAAGCACACCTTAAAACTATATATATATATATATATATATATATATATATATATATATATATATATATATATATATCTGTCCATATAAAATTTTGGCCATAATAAAATATATTTAAATTTATAGAAGGAAAATACAATAAATATATTCTAAACTAAATGAGAAAAATATGCCGGCTTTTGTGGCAGGCAGATATATTTGGTAGAATGATTCGTGTATCTAAATTGTCAACTGCATACAAAGGCTTTTTCGCATCAATAATCTCCAAATTTACGATACAATAGAAAATATATCTTGAGGAGAATTTATATGGAATCGCAATTGCCATGGTCGTGTCTTTCCGGTACAAAACTTGGCCAAGTTAGGTTACTGAACCTGTTAGTAAGATGAGGCATACTTCTATAATCATATTCTCACAGTTATACTCCAAAATTTTACGCCGTATATATGCTACCTTACAATGATATTAAATTAATTTAATTGTGATATAAAGTATTCCTTGACTAGATATTCATTTAAGCTTGCTTATTATTTTATCAAGATTTTCTGTAGCAAACTCTTTCTGTGCATTGAAGCAGAAGGAACCATGATCACCATCAACTCATAACCGGATATTGGCGTAATGTCACCAGGCATCTGTCCACCTGATCAGCTTCATCCACATATCGCCGTTTTGTACCATTATCCGAGATGATTTCAGTTCAGTGACGTTGTCAGCACATTTTTCCTTTCTCTACCTCTTCTTCTTTTGACCAAGATGGTACCGTGTCAGATGACAGTAAAATGATTGTTGATTCTTACGATTTCTCCATATAATTAAACTTTTTCCAGTAGACTCGTTTTTGTTCTTGCACTGCTTCATTTATAATGCGGTCTGCAAAACTAATAATTGTGCTATAAATCTAATGTTCCTTAGAGCTGCTAGAGATAGGATATTATACATGGACATGTTCACATAAAAGATGTTTATTCTAAGCTTAACTTGCCAGGATGCAAGGCCGCATAAGATTAATTGGGGGCCAGAAGGATTCTGTTTCGACAATTTTGGTAATAATCATTCTTCGAAATGTGGTTCTTTTATCTCAGCTCAAATATTCATTGCTAGTGACATCAGCTTCAGACAATCTTGGCCGTAAATTTCCAAAAAAGGGAAAACTGAGGGAGGATTCAAGAAAAACAACACGCCCATTGTAAGGAATCTTACATGATAAACAGGGAATTATTGAACAAGGATTCATCTGGTAATTTCGTGAAATTCTTTACCAATGACGACAATGACATAAAAGTTACCTCAATACTCTAAATTGATTCTCTGGTGACATCGGCATTGATTTCGGATTAGATAAAAGCAAAATTACAGAAAGGGAAAAATTTGATCAGAAAATTCTTATTTTTGAACAAAGAATTCTTCCGATTATTTTATGACCTTTCAACATTAGTCTTCTTACAGAAAACACATCGTATGGCAGGAAAGAATATGAGATTGGACGTTTTACATAAAATAAATTCTTAAATTTCATTTTTTCAAATGTCAGTATCTGTCTATAGTTTGGAGATGATGTACTATGTACACTATTTACATTATTCGGACTGTCGTCCTCATCTTTGTCGCCATATTTATTACAACGTTTCGGCCGTTGTACGCTCTGGCCTTCTTCAGGTAGTTGAAAAGTCGAACTGAACGCTTTGTTTCGCACACTGGGGTAGACTGTTCTTGTTTCACGTGCCATGTTTTTAATGGATGTCAGTTATCTCCTGTTAATTTCGCTCCAAATGTTCTCCACTGCCTTAACCGGGTATTGAACTCACACTCTTTTGGGTCGTGTCACTGGATCTAACTAACGCCTTTATCCACTGTGCCATGTATCCTTGAGACAGTAGAGAACTTTGAGAGGGGAATTAATAGGACAGTGAGCAAAATAAATAGTTCAGTTCGATTTTCCAACCACCTGAAGAAGGCTGGAGCGTACAACGGTCGAAACGTTGTAATAAATATGGCAACAAAGATAAGGACAATAGTCCGAATAATGGAAATTGTGGTTAGCTTTCTTAAAATAAATTCTAAATTCTCACGCATATATGTACCACCACAAGTATTTACAAATATCAATGGAAAACGGTTAACTCAGGTGTTTTTAACAAATGGATAATGATAATAATAATCGTAAAATCTTTCATAGTGTACCACACTCTAGCAACCTTAAGGTTTATGAAATGTGCAAAGTCTCCTCGGTAATAGTAAACTTAACGACAGCATGGAACTGTGGAAAACCATATTATACTTAAATCACACCAAAGGTACTGCAACTTCCATTTGTTTGAATATCTGACAGGGAAAATTTCAAGGAGATTCCCTTTCGTTTTTTTCTATTCTATCTATCCTTAGTCCCCCTTTCGTATGAACTAAACTGTAATAACTATGGAAATAAATTAACAAAGAAAATGTTTAATCACCTACTCTACATTGATGATATGAAAATCTTTACCAAAGATGACAATGACATGAAAAGTACCTCAATACTGAAAAATGTTTCCCTGGTAACATCGGCATGGATTTCGGATTGGATAAATGTGCAAAAGTAAAATTGCTGAAAGGGAAAATTACAGAAACGCACTCAATAGATCTAGATTTTGTCAAAAGTATTATGGGAAAAGATGGAATACAGCATACACAAATGAAAGAGACAGTAAGAAAATAATACTAGAGTTGTGTTCATTTGTTGTTAAATACCTAGTTGAATTCACAAATCAAAATGTCAGCCATGAACACTTTGGCTGTTTATGTCGTGCGATATAATTTCAATATACTCAGTTGGACCATAAATGTTAGTAAGCGAATGGATATCAAAAGAAAACGGTTCTCACTTGATAAAGCATGCATCATTCAAAGGCTGATGTTGGTCACCTCTATGCGCCCAGATCCGAAGGAGGCAGAGGATTAGTTCAACTAGAACTGTCCTTACGAAACCACAGGAATTGGTATTCAAAGATACCTGGAAACTGCAAAAGACTTGGTGGTAATCTGTATCAAAGAACGGGGAAAGAAATAACAATCTGTATTTAGTAATAAATGAAGCCAACAAATTCAAAAGGGGATTTCAAGTGGGTAAAGCAGTGTGAATAAACCATAATACGCCTACTGTAGCGGCAAAGAGCCTAAAAAGGAAAGCAGACGCAATGTAAAAAATTCAGAAAGATAAGCCGCTTTGTGGTCTATACTCTATCCGTACCAAACAAACGGTATAAATTCCGGTACCGATCAGTGGTTTCATGCTGCAGGGTTAAAAGCTGAAAGCGAAGGTTTTATTCTTGCTGTATAGGACACTGGAAATCAGAAGGGACAAATATTGAAAAAGTGTGTTAAACCGAAATTCAGATTCTGTGAGAAATATACAGAACAACTGACCTGGAAACTGGAATAACAATTACCAGGATCCGGTTACAGAGAAAGGATCTGTAATAATTGTATGGGAGTTTATAATACACTGAGACAGAATAATCAAATCACTTCGCCCAGACATCGTGATCAAAGACCACAAGAACAGAATATGCTTTCTTATTGATATGGCAGTCACTGCAGAATGTAATGCATCTTCGAAGACCTTAAAGAAAAGTATCAAAATGCAAGGATCTTAAAATGGAAATCTAAAAAATGAGGCTCATGAGGACATCAATAATTCATTTTGTAGTTGAAGCTCTCGAATTGACTGGAAAAGGTTCCGACAGACGCATTGAAGGGATCTCTGGTAGCCAATGCCTTAAAGAAATATAGAAAATGGTACTCACACGTACATCTCGTACACTACGAAGCGTTTTATCTATGTAAAATGTATGTGAATTTTCTATTGTATTATATATATATATAACATATGTATGTATGTATATGTATATTATATTGAAAGTATTACATTGACCAATATAAAGACATTAACAAAAAGATTTTCTTCATCTTAATGTGATATATTAACCTTTATCTGCTTATTCCTTGGCTCAGTAGTTCATTCATAGCAAATATAAATTGAGTGAATGGCAAGGTTGATAATGGAGACTAACTTAAGCCGAGAAAATTTTTATTTTGCTTACTGATATTTTAAAGTGGTTATAAATATAAACCCCTCTCCTAGAACCAGTTGGTCTAGTCTCACTTTCAGTCGACATGCAGCCGTTCAGTTCGGCTCCCGTTTGTTCCGATATCTCAATCCTCGCATGGCTATTGGATAAAGAGCTTTATGCAGCTATCAAACTAGTTTAGGTATTGGAGCTAGTATACGTAGGCGACGTTCTGGAATGTCGATCCATGTATTCAGCAAGGTTCAGTCGCAAATTCAAGTGAATATTGGGCGATTTTACTCGTAAGAGTGTGTAACTGCGTGTGTGTCTGATGACCGCCCGTCTCTATTATCCAGGCCCATCTAACTGCTGTATCCTCAAAATCGAGCTGAATATATACATTCTCCGCCCACATATCAAACTATCACACGCCAATAGAACTCACATTGTTTAAGGTCGGAGTTAAAAGACCAAATCCTGTGTTTTGATTTCACACCGTTTCATTCAGAGACACTGCTCCAAAACCAAAACATATTCGACTAGGAAAATGTATATGGACTAGAATAACTGACACCAATCCATTCCAAGTCAATAATAAGTTACTTTGTTATAATGAAGAATATATTGCTGTGACTTCTACATTGATGATTACCAAGGTTATCCTGTTAAATCAATGCAGATATAGATGTTCCTATATTAATTGTTGCAATGATTATATTGTTAACTATTGCCAATGTATTGACTTACAACAAGTGTTACCTTGCCAGACTATTGCCGATGCATTGATTTCTATTCTATGATTGCCAAGTTTACCTTCTTAGTCTAGTGACGATGTGGTGATTCCTAATTTAATTGTTAACAAGATTACCGTGGTAGACTATTGCTGATGCAAAGATTTATATAACAAGTGTTACCAGGCGTATCTTGTAGATAGTTTACGATTTGTTGAGCGTTATGTCCCTGGTATTCTGGCCTAGAGAAACAACATATATGAGATTAATTGTATTCATATATTTTCATTGCACTATACTACTGCCTGCGTGGTTAAAAATAGTAAGTGAAAATATGTAAATTAATATAAATATGGTAAAATGGTTTATTAATATATTTATACATTACCTGTGAAAACGTGAAATTTTCACCATCGATTTGTGATAGATTGGACGAAAAACTGTATTCTTGTTTTTTTTTTTCTGTTTCATTTTCATAAAGTTTAAGTCAGTAAACTCAGATCAGATTATTGTTAACTTTTGATGATGCGTGTGTAGAGTACCTTATACAAGCGCGTAAACATGAATTTTTAATCTGAGTTCAAATTCCATTCCAGTCTGTTGAATTCACATTCACACTGCTGCTTTTGTGAAAGAACTGTATCCATTTCTTTCCTCAGTGTCAAATGTTACGCATTAACCAGCAATGTTGACGGGGATTTCCAACCTTGTGTGGCGACCAGGTTAAGAAGTAACTGATTCTTAAATCTAAAGCGTGTAAAAGATAACGGACAACGCTTCGCTATTTCTTTCTGAAAATGCAATGGCAAATCCCACACAATGAAGGGATAGAAGATACAGAGGTCCATGATGGACGTAAATTCAGCAAAGACATGTCATTCAGAAAACTGCGAGACCAACACGAAATATGTTTTAAGCTATATACGAAAGCGAAAGAAAATGGAAATCGTTCTAAGAGGACCTCCACAATTTTCCTAAAAGCGAAAGATTGAATGCATAGAGAAAAAGGTTTAATTAAGGAATCTATATAATTTTCTCCACAAATCATGTGTTTAATATGTATTTAATCATGTAAAATTGAAATGAACTTTTGTAATTAATTACAAAGTTATGAACAGCTGAAAGCAAAAGTTTATTGTTTCACCCCAAGCAAGGCAACATTGCCACTAAGACAAAAGAGGTTAATAAGTATGAAAGAATAAAGACAAGAAAAATATTATTAAGAGGAGAGAAAAAGAAAAGAAAAACAATCGTGAAGACAGTAGAAAATAATTGGCTTTTTCCGAAAATGTTTGAAGATTTAAGTTGAATGGAAATCAAAAATACGGAATAGAATTCCACAGAGGAGAAGAGAGAGAAAGAAAATGTTAACAAAGAAAATCCGGTTATAACTTCAACTGTAAAATGGTGAGACCTTGCAGCTAATCTTGTTCAACGATTAGAATCAGAAAAGTCGATAGGTGAAAGTTCATTAGAAAAATTCCATGGAAGTATTTATAGAAAAATCGCAGGGAAGATACATAACGGCGGCGACTTAAGCCGAAAGGCCAGATCAAGACACATGATATTGCTAATTCTTCTTTTGGAGTTTATCAAGACTCTCTAAATAAAGAACACCAAATGATATGTGACAATAATATTGGAAGCATTGAAGAAAGGTAGAAAATGTTTTAATAATATAAATTCATATTCATTCTTTAAGTTTTTCCTTCATCATAAAAGGATTGTATCAAGGTTGTTTAATTGACTAAATTATCGTAAAATTAATTTCAAGGTGCATTTCGCTTATATAACCAAGTGATGTACTCATCTTAAAAAAAAACGCACTTGCGCGCGCGCAAACACACACACACATATATGTATATATTCTCATACATATTTATAATTTCAAATTCTTAGTCATATTTATTCAACAACAATAAACGGAATCGGCTATTAAACCTCCTGATTATATAATAGCATTCTGGATTTCAGTATTACTATTAAGAGACCGAACTGCTATTAATTTCCTGGAGGAAGAAGGATGTGATTCTACAGAAGAATGTGTAGAATAGCATGATGTGTGTATGTAAGCAAAGATGATTTTTAAAAGGAAGCTAGAAGATAGAAGAATACACATATTTAAAGAAAAAAAATGATACAGTTCAAACATCTGAGACACATAATGAGGAAAGTCGATTCCCAGAATTTGATACTCACATGATTTTTAAGGAATGAATCTAGAAAACATATTCAACACGTGTGTGCAAATAGACAGAGGAGGAGAGATTGAGTGAAATAGTTCAGTAGTAAATATTGGTAAGTGCTAAAAAGGAAAGGAAGTGTTAAGAAAGCCCAGATCTTGAAGAAGAAGAAGAAGATTAAGAAGAAGAAGAAGAAGAAGAAGAAGAAGAAGAAAATTGAGAAGAAGAAGAATATGAATAGATGGCGAGTTAGAATATTTTGATATTATTATTCTGAATGAATTCGTTTACTTCTCAGATAAATGCATGCAGTTCCGTTGCCGAGAGAAAAAAAATCGAAAACCTCTCAATTGAATCATTCCATTTCGAAAATATGGTGACATCACGACTAATACCGACATTTTTTTTCTAATCGTTGCATATAGAGGCAAAATATCCTACCTTGATATTTATTCGAAGAGGCTGTCGTCCACGTCTTGCGTCATTTTCCATAAATCATTATGGAAACAACTTAAAGACAGTCTACCACGAGACAATAACCCAATTTCGCCAACAGCTTTTGTTTTTCTTTCATACTGTCCACAATTTTTGTCTTGAATAAAATAGGCGATTGTAGGCGTATTTCTGTCGTTGGAAAATACGATTAGTTAAAGGGAAGAAAATGTCAATACATAGGCTTGTTCCGGCCATATTCCGTCCAAAACATTCACTGACTAAAATGGTAACTCTTAGAGCAAAGCAATTAACAATTATTCTTAAAGTAACAAATCCGATTTTCTTATCTTAGGTCAGGAACCTAAGAGTTCGGTTCCTTTTCCTCGAAAAGCAATTGTTTTCGGAAATGTTGACTTCATTGCAGAAAATTTCTTTTCTGAAATTATGCTTTCCTTCCAATAAGGCGTCATTCTGGAATAAATATCCGTTTTTTTATTCATTCATGTGTGGAGGTCAGAATATATATATATATATATATATATATATATATATATATATAGAGAGAGAGAGAGAGAGAGAGTGAGAGGGAGAGAGAGATAGATAGATATAGATAGATATCGATACAGATATACACACACATTGTGTGTGGGTGTGGGGGAGAGAGAAATAACTGATTTGATGTATTCGAACAAATTATGTAAGATGGAATGTAAAAGAAGCAGAAAAAAGACCTAAAAGCAAACCTCCGATTAGTCAGTATAGTGTTCATTGCCTAGGTAACCTAGTCAGAACAAAATGCACTTGGCGACATTAATTCCTAAGCAAAGATATCCCTAGTCGTTCCTACAATGCATCAGCGCATGTTTGAATGAATAAAACGTTCGTTTAATGGCCATGATCATCGACTTTGAATCTCAACATGGTCGATTTCTTAGCTAGGAATCTTCGTTATTATATAAACCAGCGCGTGGGGTCTTTGGAACGTGCGAGAAAAATCTTTCCAGGATTAAAGGAAGTTTGTGAGGGAAAATGGGAAAAAAACAGCATGAAAGTCGTCGACAGTCTAACAGGGTGTCAAAAGTTAACGTGAACGAGATTTTGAACGTGCTGACCACTTGTTCAAAAACATTGATTACGCTATATAATACGCTCTTTCCCAAAAACTGTAGCTACGGTCCCTTCAGAACAGTTGGAGTATACGCCAAATGACAAATTCACACGGTACGTTAAGCGTTCATTTGTAATAGAAATTTTAATTTGCTAGGCGTCCTGACAGACATGTGTTCCCGGAAACGATTATTATTATTATTATTATTATTATTATTATTATTATTTTCTTTGATTTCTGCAGAATTATTGTAAACAAGTCAAAACAAACCGTTTCCATTAAGCATGATTCAGCTACAATATAAGAAATTGCTCGTAGTTAGTAGTTGACGATAACATTTTGACATATTTATGAGAAAAAAAAAGAAAAAAAAAAACGAATTTCCTTGTCCGATCTCGAAAAATAACTTTTTATGTCGTATGTTTATTAACCCTTCCAGCACACAACTGCAATTCCGTACTCTTTATTTAAAATATTCTACAAAAACCAAATGGTTTCTAATAAACTATAAAATATTTATAAACATGTCTGCATTCAATGTTATATATTGGGTCTAGACAAGGCCTGACAACATTTAACTTTTTTAGTGACTCAATTACAAGATGCAAATCTAAGGATTCTATCAGTGTAGTGGGTGTCGAAAATCAAATGCTGTCAATAACAATATATAATCGTATGCAATTAACCGGCGTTTCTAGAATTCGACTAATGTATTTATTTGACTAATATATTAACGACATTCAACTTATAATATCTATCGTTATAAAAATATTGAAAACGACTTGCTTTGGTGTTGCAGAAAAGCTATATAGAAAAAAATAGGCTATATTCAGGGTAAACATATATTAACGTTATGTCCCATATAGTTGAATAAGCTGTTTTTGCCATAGGCTACTTGATATTTTTGTAACCTCCATCAAACTTTTCTAGTGTTATGGTCTGAAAATTATTTGCAGATATTTTATTGCTTCCTGAATTGTTTTTTATTTGGACATTAAGTTTCCTCCGTACGTACGTTTTGATGATGATACACTAAAATGTTTGGGATTAACATCTAGAGAGGCGGGAAAATATAACGTCTATCAAACGTTTTTGACAATGTAGAAAATAGTTGTATAATATATAGTAATATTCTCTTGAAATTATATATACTTCAGGTTAAATATTGTAATCCGTGACCAGTTAAAAATTTTTTCACCCAAGAACGTAATAATCCATTGTATTTATCCCTGACTATCTACCAATGTTCAATGGTAGTATTTCATATACAATAGTAATGACTTATTACACTTCCCTACAGTTGGTTAACTATAACAATGAAGTCCTCCACATCTACCAAAGTCTTCAGGTCTATCTAATATATATTTATATTGATAACAGTAACTAACCTTGAAAAATC